>PVKY010004663.1:0-18825 GCA_004027775.1 Bradypus variegatus
CCCAGCTGCCCCTCTGTGGGACCCAGTGCCCCCACCCATCCCTCCGCGGGGCCCAATGCCGCCGCCACCCCACCCCCATCCCCCACCCCTTCGCAGGTGGTTGAGTTTTCCTGGCTGTGGCATTTCAGAAGGTCATTCCCGGCTTTGCACACCCCCTCCCTCGCCCCCACCCCAGCCTTCCCCGAAACGCAGCGCAGCCGGTTGGAAGGGCGGTGTGAGGCGTTGGTCGCCCAGTGAGCGCTCCCGGCCCACTGCAGTCGCCGTCCGCGGCCCAGCACAGGAGCCACCCGGCCTTGTGCTCTCTGAGGCCACCTTAGGGCCCCAGGCAGCAGTGGACCCCTGAGGTGCTCTGACTGAAGGCCGAGCCCCGGGGGGTCCCTCGAGCCCTCAGTGTCCCTCCCGGCTCACAAACAGCACACACCGACTCTTCGGAGCGTCCGGGGCGTCTGGGCTGTGCTCCGTCCAGTGGAAGACGCTTAGCAGAACCACGTGCCACAGAAGGTCCAGCTGGGACAGCCACAAATGCCTCCAGACGTTACTAAACGTTGCCTGGGGACAGACTCGCCCCAGTTGAGAACCAACAGACTCATTGGGTCCGGAAGCCATCCGAGCAGCCCTGGGGGGCTCACCTGCCCAATGGCCGGTGCCCCGGGCAGCAGCACACTCCTGGCTGGGCAGCTCCAAGCACTGGCCAGCACAAGCTCCACTTCTCCCTGCCCCGGTGCTTCCTTCCACCCAGCGATGGCACCAGATAGAGCAGCGGGGTGACCTGGAGGCACGAGACGTTGTGTTGATTTGTACCAATCTCCCATCCCCAGGAGACCAGGAGACCCAGTGCCCACCGCCCACGTGGTCAGTACATCACTGCCTGTGCAGCCCCAGGAACAGACACCCCAGCCCCAGGCCCTCACCCTGCCTGGACGCCAGCCCCTCTGCCCCTGGGAAGGTGCTGAGGGGAGCACGGCTGCACAGCCACCTGGACCCCAGATGCCCCGTGCTGGGGGCTGCTCCCACTTCAACCTCCCCAGTGAGGTGTGGGGGGCTGGCTGGCTCCGTGGAGAATGGAGCTGGGGCTTTTTTACTTCAACTTCCTTAGTGAAACCTTGTGGGCGCTGGAAGCTATGTACCCCAGAAATACATGCTCTTAAACTCAATCCATCCCTGTGGGTGTGAACTCATTGGAATTAGGACCTTTTGATGAGGCTACTTCAGTCAAGGGGTAGCCCCCCTCCATCAGGATGGGTCTTAATCCTATTACTGAAGGCCTTATAGGGAAGGTCACAGAGAGAGAAGCCAGAGGGAGCAGCCAGGAGCTGGAAGTCAACGGATCCTGGAAGAGAAGGGAGAAGCCAGGAAAGGCCACCATACTCACTGTCATGTGACAGAAAAGCCAAGGACTAATAAGGATGGCTGGCAGCCAGCCCAGAATGCCACAGCCTTCTGGGAGAAAGCATCGCTTTGTTGATGCCTTGATTTTGGACTTAGCTTCAAAACCATGAGCCATTGATTCCCATTGTTGAAGCCAACCCATTGCCTGGCATTTGTTTGGGCATCCAACAGGCTAAGCCAGAACCAGTCATCCTTTTTCCCTTTTCCCAGGACACTCTCAGCCTTGTGCTTAAGTTGTCTCGGTGCGCATGGCCACACGGTCAGCTTTCTTCTCTTCACCAGGTTTTCTCACCAGAGCAATGTGAACTTCAATCCCAAGAGAATTTTCTACTGTGAAGAACTGGGTTTGCTACATATAGCATTTTTGGAAAACAACAGTAGTGGCTTAAAGAAGCCAGAATTCTATTCTTCTCTCATGAAAAGAAGTTCAGATGTGGACTTCCCTGAGCCAGAACGGAGACATCACTGCTGTCCCTGAGGGAGTGGCATGGTGCAGAGGTTGACAGTGCCAACTCCGCTGTCAGAGCTTCAGTCCCAGCTCTGCCTCTTGCTTACTGCATGGATCTGCGCAAGAGACTTAACCTCACCCTCTGCCTCAGCTTCCTCACCTGTATAATAAAATAATAACCATTGTTACTTTATGTGGTTGCTGTGAGGACAAAATGAGTTAACATTTATAAAACACTTAGAGCAAGGACTGGCACATAAAAAGTTTGTATGTGTGTTTATTAAGCAAGCATCTTCCTACTCTTGCTGCAATGCCTCATGGGCCAAAATAGCTGCGAGAGCACCAGCCATCAGGACTACATGCCAAGAAGGACGACAGGATTAAAAACTCCCTGGGAGTCCTTTCCTCTCCCATCTGATACGGAAACACACTCTTTCGCTGGGCAGCAATATCCCCCAGCCTAAATCGAGATTCCATCTCTGAGAAGAAACACTCATTTTACTACATACTGCTGTGTATACATCTCACCAAATATACTGCTATTTCTCTTCAGCAGTGAATTCCCATCTGCATTAAATCAGGACCGAGCCATCTGAATCATTTGTTTCCTTTCCTGGAGAGATTATGCCAGTGGAAAACCAAGCTGGTTTATGTGCAGCTCTACATCCTCCCCCCGACCCCAGACGGCCTGGAAATCCTTCCGCACAGCACAGGGTCTGGGGCTGATTTTAGGGGAAACAGAGGATGCATCTCCATGGTCCTGCCCATGGGCAGGTGGGGTTGGCAGGAGGGACGCAGCCTCCTGACAGCACTTCAGAGAGGGGCTTTCTCTCTTCCCATCTCAGAGGGAACCAAGGCTCAAATTCTCACTGCCAGCAAGCGGTGGCTGTGCCGCCACTGTCCTTCTATAATAAATGTCCTTTGTTTTATCTGATCCTGGCACTAAAAGAAAAGAAATAGAATGTATAACCTGCCAAACAGTGGAATGTGGCAAAGTCAAGGGGGGGTGGGGGATGGGGGTAAAAAAAAATTAAATCCAAAAGAAGGTGGGGAGGGGAGGAAAGAAGCAGGGGAAAGGATTTGTAAATAGGAAACACAAAGTAATATAGCAAAACTTAGTCTAAATGTACCAGCAATTACATTTCATGTAAATATATTAAACTTGTCAATTAAAGACAGATTTCTTACAGTTACAAGAAAAAATTCAGCCACCTATTATTTGCAAGTGACACACCTGAAATATAATGAAGCAAGAAGGGTGGAGGAAAGGGTAGGGATACGTACCAATAAAATATCAACCAAAAGAAAGCAGATGTCACAAATTTAATATCCAGTTAAACTGACTTTGAGTCAAAGAGCACTATTAGGAAATGAAGGTCCTTACTTGGTGGTAAAAAGAACTATTCCTCAGATCAGTGGAATAGTTGCAAAATATACAGAGCCAAAATGCAAGAAGAAATTAATAAATCAATAAATCCCCAATTTCTTTCCTCCGTCCTCCTCCTCCTTTCTGTTCCTCCTTTCCTTCCTCCCTCTCTCCCTCTCTTCCTTAATAATTCAGCCTAAAAGTCTTATTCCTTTGCTGGATTATAGTCTATATATTTTCTTGGGGTAGAGTAGGAACATGTTGGAAGTAAAGTAGTTATTTTAGGTTAGTTGTCTTTTTATTATTCCCTTGTTTTGGTTTGTTTGAAAATTTTTTATTCTATTTTTTTAATTTTTTTGATACAGTTAATAGTTAATTTAAAAGAAAAACAATGAAAAAAATATGCAGAGCCCCCCTGAGGAGCTGGGGGAAATGCAGGGGTGTTGGGCTTCCCCACCTTGATGGTTGCTGATGTGCTCACAGACACAGGGGACTGGTGGTTTGATGAGTTGAGCCCTCTACCCCAGGACTTGGCCTTGGGAAGACTGTTCCTGCAAAGGAGAGCCTAGGCCTCCCTATAATTGTGCCTAAGAGCCTCCTCCCGAATGCCTCTTTGTGGCTCAGACGTGGCCCTCTCTCTCTACCTAAGCCAACTTGAAAGGTGAAATCACTGCCCTCCCCCCTACATGGGATCAGACACCCAGGGGAGTGAATCTCCCTGGCAACGGGGAATATGACTCCTGGGGAAGAATCTAGACCTGGCATTGTGCGATGGAGAACATCTTCTTGACCAAAAGGGGAATGTGAAAGGCAATGAAATAAGCTTCAGTGGCACAGAGATTCCAAAAGGAGCCGTGAGGTCACTCTGGTGGGCACTCTTATGCACAATTTAGACAACCCTTTTTAGGTATGAATGAATTGGAATAGCTAGCAGTAAATACCTGAAACTATCAAACTACAACCCAGAACCCTTGAATCTTGACGACAATTGCATAACAATGTAGCTTATGAGGGGTGACAATGTGATTGGGAAAGCCAGGTGGATTACATTCCCCTTTCTCCAGTGTATGAAAGGATGAGTAGAAAAAGGGGGCAAAAAAAAAAAGGAAAGGAAAAATGGGGGCACAATTTGGGTATTCTGTTTTTACTCTTTTTTTTTTTTATACTTGCTTTCACTTTTTCTGGTACAAGGAAAATGTTAAAAAAAATAGATCGGGGTGATGAATGAACAACAATATGATGGTAATGTGATCAATGAATTATATACTTTGGATGATTTATGGTATGTGAATAAATTTTAATAAAAAAAATTTTTTTAAGTCATTGCACAGGACTAGTGAGCAAGGAAGGGGGCAGCAGGGCAGGAGGCTGGAGCACCCGTGGAGTGGGGAGGGCATCTGCAGGGAGACGGGCAGCACGGAGGCCAGGAAGGGCTGTGTGGGCTGAGGAGGGTGTCCTCACCAAGTGGTGTGGGGTCCAGCATAGGATGTCAGAGCCCATCCAGGAGGGGCAGGGGCCTGTGCTGGGGGCCTGTAGGGTCAGCAGCCTGGCAGGGTGTCGGAGCCAAGCAGGTTGAGGAGGGAGGGCTCCAGACAGGAGCTGGCCCCAGCTGGATGCCCGGTTCATCCTGCTCGGGCTCTGCCACACTGATGTCCACTGCTTTGTCCCCAGCCCCCCACATTCCTGGAAGGAAGCCCACCTCACCCCTTTCAGGACCCCTCACATGTTCATGCATCCATCTCCTTGCTGTGTGCACGAGGCAGCCTTAGACCTCAGTAGCTGTGAGCACACAAACACCCAGATCTTGGCTTCTAAAGCCCCTTCTCTGATATAAGGAGCCAGGGATCCTTGGAGAAAGGGCTGATCCCAGGGCTGGGTCAGGGAAGGCACAGACTGTGCCCGATTCTCTGCACCAGAAAGTAGAGGGTGTGCTCAAAGAATGAGGGAGATGCATCAAAAAACAACAGAGAGCCAGGCTGAAGGTGTGCCCTCTGCCAAATCCCGGGCAACTGGAACATGCAAATAAATAATGAGAGTAACAGATTATTGCCCATTAAAAAAATGTCAATCCTTGAGTCCTGATATAAATCAATCAATCAACGGGGAGAGAAGTCTTTCACAACAGTGGAACACTGCTGACCCTTGAGTGTTGACGGAATAACAGAATTAGAAAACCATCTTTTGACAAGCAAAGTAGTTGTTAATTCAGCCAAGAAACACCAGTGGGTACCAAAACTAGCGGATGAAATTTTGATGAGATATTTACATAATCTCAAAGCGTCTTCCCCCAAAATACTTATGGATTATGAAAGCAAAAACAGTAACTTCACCATTTTACTCGTTTACTGTGAAAGTGTCAGGCACCTAATCCAGTGATCGCGTGATGCCTCCGAGACTGGATCCCCCAGGACCCAGTGAGAGCCGGCGGCGTCTCTGTGGTGTGCCCGCCCAAGAGGCCTCTCCTGAATCTAGACGAGGAAACATCCGGTGACCCAACGTGAGGGTCATGAAGGCCAAGCAGAAGTGAGGAGCTGCCCCCGATCGGTGGTGACGTCAGCGACAGGACCCAGCACTGTGGGGTGACACTGGGCCGACTCCTCCTGCTCTAAAGGACATCACTGGGACCACTGGGGGGACTTCACTGAGGTCTACAGATTAGGTAACAGCCATGGATCCACGTCGATCTCCTGGCCTTCAGGTTTGAACTGTGGCTTGCAGGAAAATGTCCTTGTTTGCAAAAAGAACCCTCTGCAGTGTCTGGGGCTGGGATGTCATGTTGGCAACTTACTCTTAAATGATATGGAGAAAGGAAAACAAAAAATATGTCCCAGTCTTACAATAAGTAAAGGAATGAAGAGCAACTCCAGGCAGATCGGGAGGGTTTAGCAAACGCCTTGGCCGTCCCTCTGCAGATGGCTTTCCCCAGCCCTCCACTGGCAGGCTGCGGCCACTCAGAGATCCCTCCGTTCCCGGGGCCTCGTCTGACACGAGCCTCAGGGATAGGAGGACAAACAAAGCAGGGTCTCCTTCCAGGGAAGGCGGTCTAGGATGCAGGAAGTACAGACTGGGAAGGCAGGCGACCCAGGGGGGTGCGCGACGCTGACACCTACAGCCGTGTCACTCGGGCTGGACGCTCAGCCTTGGTTCCTGACATAAGACAACCACTTCCTGGGTGGTTGTGAAAAGGATGCAATGGCAGGTGACAACACTGGGCATGAGGCACTGAGCCAAAGCACGGGAAATGGTACTTCCGTGGAAATCGCTTGCGATGCCCTCCATGCTGGTTTGAACCTGTTATGTACCCCAAAGCCATGTTCTGTAATGCAATCTTGTGGGGGCAGACCTACTGCGGGTAGGATCTTCTGATTAGGTTGTTTCCATCAAGGTGTGACCCCGCCCATTCAGGGTGGGTCTTAATTAGTTTACCAGAGTACTTAAGAGAGCTCAGGGGCTGACACAGATGGAGACACTTGGAGATGCAAACAGGAAGATGTTTGGAGATGCTAAGCTAAGAGATGAAGCTCAGAGTTTGCCCTGGAGAAGCTAAGTGAGAACCCACAGGCACTTAAAGAGAAGCCACTAGAATCAGAAGCTAAAAGAAACACAATCCGGGAGCAAAGGACCAGCAGATGCCAGCCACGTGCCTTCCCAGCTGACAGAGGTGTTCCGGACGCCACTGGCTGTTCTTCAGTGAAGATATCCTCTTGTTGATGCTTTAGTTTGAACACTTTCATGCCCTTAGAACTGTACATTTGTAACCTAATAAATCCCCTTTATAAAAGTCAATCCATTTCTGGTATTTTGCATTTTGGCAGCTTTAGCAAACCAGAACACCTCAGACTCACTCTTCCAAAGCTATGAGGATCTTAGAGGAGAAACTGAAAAATAAAAAGAGGTGGTGGTCACCTCTTTTCTCACAGCCGATTGCTCCAGCCTGCTTGGCCCCTCTGATGAAGCACATTGGGTAAGGTGTGCGTGTGTGCAAGAGGGACAAGCCAGCTCCACCCAGCATCAAGTACAACTCACAGACTAAGCATAAATTCCAGAAAACAGAGACTCACAATTCTAATTCAGTATCTTTCCGTCATTCATTTTGTGCCTTAACTGTCATACTTGGACAGGCGCTGGCATCCATCAAACATGACACCCTTGAGAAGCTTCACAGCACACTCTATGCTAAAGCCCGAAACCGGAAACGACTTAACACTAAGTACCTGAGACCACAGGGATGAATCTCACTACGGGGCCTTGGGTGAAAAGGCCAGACTCCAAAGGGCACTCCCCAGGCGATTCCACGCAAATCAAGTTCAAGAGCAGGCAAATCAAGGCACAGAATCAGAATCGGAGTTACGGCTACCCAGCGGGGGGGGCAGTGCATAGATGAGTGTGAGGGGTCTTGTGAGGTGCAGCGGTCTTCTTGACGGGGGCTTGATTACACGAGGGACGAGTCTCCATACTGTCCACTTACGATTTGGGCATCTTGACTGACAGACAGTCTCACCAATGGACAAGTAAACCTATATTCAGATGGAAAAATTAAAGCAAAGGGAGTTGGTGAGCAGGACAGACCTGCGCAGGTGTTTGTTCTGAGCTGGGCACCCAGAGTGCCCTGCTGTGTGTGGTGCCTGAACCCCACCACGGGGATTCCGGAAGCACCCGCTGAGGTGTCACCCTGCCGTCCCCAGGCCCAGCAGGAGTCTGAAACCAGCAGGGAATCTGGTTCTGCAATTAGCAGAGAATCGGCAGAGGGCACCTGGCATTTGAACACAAGTCACGCAGGCCTGGTGAATTCTGAAACAGGTACAGAATGCACAACCAGCCCTTTGGTGAGCGTTCCCCTCCATTGTGGGGAATAATGTGCCTGCTGCACAATTTAATTAAAATAAAACAACATGCTGAGCTCTGGGCCACCGCCCACCCCCACCGCTTTGCAGGTTACCTGTGGTCCCACTGCACCCCCTCCCAGGCTCCCCAGCCTGCGTGATCAATGGAGGGTCAGAGAGGAAGGCAGGCGGGGAGGGGTCTGCCTAAAGGGGCTGGGTCTCACCTCTCCAGGCACCTCTGTATTCTGTACTGTCATCTCCTCACCCTTTCCCCCTGTGTGCAGCTGACTGAGAACTGCTTGGAGGAACTGCAGTAAGAACCACAAGAGCTTGGATCCGTCATCAGCTCGGTGACCCCAGAGCCTGGGACCCGTGGGAGCCCAATCATTATTCCTGAATGTTCTGTACAGTGCTCTGCAGTTTACAGTTCTGGGAAAGAATTATATGCCCACATACACACAGACACACACACACATAGATAATTCTTAGTGCATCCGTAATAAGCTAACATCGACTAAGGGCTTGTTGTGTGCCGAGTGCTGCTGTAAGGAAGACAGAGAGATGCGAGACAGAGGAAGATTGTTTCGCACTCAGTCCCCGCAGCTCCAGGAAGGGGGTCCCCTGCCCTCCTCAGAGCTTAGGGAGGCCCCGTGACTCGCCACGTCCACAGGCACTGAGTCGGCCAAGCCTGCCAGCAGCTCTGTGCTTTTGCATTTTCTGCAAAGTACATGCACTTCAGCTAAAACCTTGTTTTTAATTAGGCGTTTTAAGAACCCCTGACAGCACTGCACCGTGTTGGCCAGGAGCGGAGCCCGCGGAGCTGCCCCAGAGCGGGAGGGGGCTGCAGTGAAGTGGTCCAGCCATCCTAGGAAAACGGCAGCTTTTAATATAGTTACGACTGCACCAACGCCCCAGCAACCCTACTCCTAGGCACTTTCCCAAAACAAATGAAAACGTATGTCCACCAAAAGGTATAGAAATGTTCACAGACGTTTTAGTCATAATAGCCAAAAACTGGAAGGGCGGGGCACACGGGGGCACACGGGGGAAAAGCCAAACACTGCCTCATCGTCTCTGGGTGCTTTATAAGGAGGAGCACCTGTTAGAACACAGACGGGCCACGAAGCTGGGCACACACATATGTGCACACATGCATGCACACACATAGACACACTCACACACATGCACACAGACACGTGCACACAGAGACACATACATGCACACACAGACACGTGCATACAAATACACATACATGCACACAGAGACACATGCACACAGACATGTGCATACAGATACACATACATGCACACACAGACACATGCACACAGACACGTGTACACACATACATGCACACACAGACACACAGACACATGCACACAGACACGTGTACACACATATATGTACACACAGACACACACACATGCACACAGACACGTGCATATACACATACATGCACACACAGACACACAGACACATGCACACAGACACGTGTACACACATATATGTACACACAGACACACACACATGCACACAGACACGTGCATATACACATACATGCACACACAGACACACAGACACATGCACACAGACACGTGTACACACATACATGCACACACAGACACGCACACACATGCACACAGACACGCATACACACATACATGCACACAGACAGGCACACCTGTGCACAGCTGAAGCCACAGGTCCAGGGATGGACTGACTGATCTCACGTGGCAGGGGGCAGGAACAGAGTGTCAGAGAATCCCCCAAATAGCAAAGATGGGGACTGGCCATTCCCACATCCAAAGGAACTTAACTTCCTAAACCTGCCAGCCCTACCATGGAGGCACGGGACCTGCCCGGGTCCGAGAGCAGTAATGGGGGAGGTGTGACCATAAGAGCGCAAGGAAGGTCTCAGGGTGGAAACACTCTATGTCTTTTTTTTTCTGCATTCTACAATTTTATTTTTAAAGAGTTCACAACTGTTGATATGAACAAACTTAAATATTTTACTCAGTGCCTATAAGTAACATAATAGTTTTTGCTTAGAAAGTAGGTTTTTCAGTTTCAACCAAATTGTCATTGGTACTTATGGTACTTGAAATACTTTAAGTTCTTTTAAAATATTCTCATTAATTTTATCTAATTTTGCAGGCCCAACCTAACTATTCTACCTGTCAAACAGCCAAGCACCAAATTCCATTTGATTTTTTTAATGGAGACACAGTCACACACCGTACATCATCCATGGTGTCCAGTCAGCTGCTCACAGCACCACCACACAGCTGTGCATTCGTCACCCCAATCTGTTTTTGAACATTTTCCTTAAAACAGAAAGAATCAAAATAAGAATAAAAAATAAGCGCAAAAAAGAACACCCAAATCATCCCTCCCTCCCACCCTATTTTTCATTTAGTGTTTTGTCCCCATTTTTCTCCTCATCCATCCACACACACTGTCTTTTTAAGGCACCCAATGCATGTTGTGTACGTTGGTCAACACTCTTCCAACACATCTTAAGAGCTTCCCATTTTGCTGATGTAATTACCACGTCCCCACTCCAGATGCAAAAGGCCAGAAAATGAGGCACGGACGCCAGGCCCTCCCACCTTCTCGTGGGCTTCGCCCCTGCTGTCCTCGCTCTCTCCAACACTATCCTTGTTGCCCTCTGCTGATCACTCCCACAAACAGACCACGGTATCTCCCGTGTTTACAAAACTCTTCCCTGGAGCCAGCCACCTCCCAGCCACAGCCCATTCTTCTACTGCCATTCAAAGCAAAACTCCACCACTCATCCCCACACAAAAAAGCTGTCTAAGCTCACTGGCTCTACTTGCATGCTTTAGTTCCTTCCCCACCAAAACTCATGCGGTCAGGATCACCGTCAGCTTCCAACACGGCAAATCCGATAATCAATTCTAAAATGAAAAAGAAACTTCCTGAATTTTAGATCCTAGGCAAGTCAGGGTTTGATCCCCGCGACTGATGTTCCTCAAAACTCTGAAAGGGAAACCACATCTGAGAAGACAGTGCAACAAAATTACCTATTAGAAAAATTTTAACAGCCATGATTCCATCAAATAGGGAACAGGTCACGGCTGCATTCCAGAAATGCTTCATTCTCTGTGCCACTTGTGTCCTGCACTGGGAACTGCTCCAAATGGGAATCCATCGTAAGAGGTTTTCAGTGGCATGTGTCCTGGACAGCATCAGGGAATCCTGCAGCAGCCCTGGGTGCTTTGCAGTATGTGATGCTCTGGAAGGACAAAGAGA
This sequence comes from Bradypus variegatus, assembly GCA_004027775.1. NCBI lineage: Eukaryota > Metazoa > Chordata > Mammalia > Pilosa > Bradypodidae > Bradypus > Bradypus variegatus. The sequence goes on from PVKY010004663.1 coordinate 11,297, forward strand.
AGTCCCAACACACAGAGAAGGCTGGAGAAGATGGATGAACTTAATCTGGGATGATCACTGGTGTCACAAAGCACACAGGCAAGATGAGAGAGAGGGACTTTAAGATATGGCTTCTGATGGAACCTGGGATCCTGCTGAAAGCAGATGGACTCTTTCATGCCATTGGAGACAGTGCCAGTTTGAATGTATTATGTCCCCCAAATGCCATTTCTTTGATGCAGTCTTGTGTGGGCAGATGTATCAGTGTTGATTAGATTGTAATTCTTTGACAGTTTCCATGGAGATGCACCCTACCCAACTGTGGGTGATGACTCTGATTGGATAATTTCCATGGAGGTGTTACCCCACCAATTCAGGGTGGGTCTAAATTAAATCACTGGAGCCATATAAATGAGCTGACAAACAGAAGGAACTCAGTGCAGCTGAGAGTCACATTTTGAAGAGGAGCTACAGCCAAGAGGGACACTTTGAAGAACGCACAGGAGCTGAGAGAGGAGCTGCAGCTTACAGAGACATTTTGGAGATGACCTTTGAAAGCAGACTTTTGCTCTGGAGAAGCTAAGAGAGGAAAAATGCCTGCAGAGCAACTGAGAGTGACATTTTGTAGAGAAGCTGAAGCCTAGAGAGGAACGTCCTGGGAGAAAGCCATTTTGAAACCAGAACTTTGGAGCAGACGCCAGCCACGTGCCTTCCCAGCTAACAGAGGTTTCCCGGACGCCACTGGCCATCCTCCAGTGAAGGTACCCGATTGCTGATGTGTTACCTTGGACACTTTATGGCCTTAAGACTGTAACTATGTAACCAAATAAACCCCCTTTATAAAAGCCAATCTACTTCTGGTGTTTTGCATTCTGGCAGCATTAGCAAACTAGAACAGAGACCTAAAGGAGAACAGAAAGCAGCAGGTCCAGCTGTTCCCAAAAAGATAAAAGTGAGCCTGTGGAGTCAGTGAGCCTGTGGAGTCACAGCTACAAAAATTGCACCAAGAATATATAAAAAGAATTTCACACCATACCAGATGGATTTATTATAGCTGTGTAAGGCTGGTTCAGCATGCAAAAATCAATTAATGTTCTGTGGGGATAAAAAAAAAAAGAAAAAGAAAAAAATTAATATAATCTACCATGCCAATAGACTAAAGAAGAACAACAAAGATCATATAACTGAGGCAAAAAAACACTTGGCAAAATCCAACACCCACTCATTAGTAAAAACAAACAAATAAAAAAACCTCTCTGCAAGCTAGGAATAGAGGAAAACTTCCTTAGCATAATAAAGAACATCTACCAAAAACCTACAGTTAACATCTTACTTAATGGTGAAAAACTGGACACTTAACCCCAAAGATCAGAAAAAAGCAATGATGTTTTCTCTTGATACTCCTAGCCAACATCATTCTAGAAGTTTCATCCAGTGCAATAAGTCAAGAAAAGAAAGCAAAAGGTATACAGATTGCAAAGGACCATAACAGAATGAAGCTGGAAACCAATAACTGGCAGACAACTGGGAAATCCACAAATACATGTAAGTTAAACAACACCCTTAATCAGTGGGTCAAAGAAGAAATTGCAAGGGAAATCAGTAAATATCTTAAGACTAATGAAAATGAGAACACAACACATCAAAATTTATGGGATACAGCGAAGGCAGTGTTGAGAGGCATACTTACGGCTTTAAACACTTACATTTAAAAAGAAGAGCTAAAATCAAAGACCTAACCTCACAACTGGAGGAACTAGCAAAATAACAGCAAGGTAAACCCAAAGCAAGCAGAAGGAGAGAAATAACAAAGATTAGAGCAGAAATAAATGAAATTTAGAATTAAAAAACCAGAGCATTAACAAAACCAAAAGTTGGTTTTTTTAAAAGATCAATAAAATTAACAAACCTTTAGACTGGCAAAGAAAAAGAGAGAAGATGCAAATAAATAAAATCAGAAATGATAGAGACATTCTACTAACCGCACAGAAGTTAAAAAGAACCATAATAGGATACTATGAACAACTGTATGCCCACAGATTAGAAAACCTAGATGAAATGGACAAATTCCTAGAAATATATGAACAACCTACACCAACTCTAGAAGAAACAGAAGATCACAAAGATCAATTACAAGTAAAGAGACTGATTCAGTCATCAAAAACCTCCAAAGAAAAGCCCAGACCAGAAGTCTTCTCAAGTGAACTCTACTAATCATTCCAAGAAGAATTAATACCAATCCTGCTCAAACTCTTCCAAAGAATTAAAGAGGAGGGAACTCTGCCTAATTCATTCTATGAAGCCAACATCACCCTAATACCAAAGTCAGATAAAAATACTACAGGAAAATTACAGACCAATTTCCCTTATGAAAAGAGATGCAAAAGTTCTCAATGAAATACTTGCAAATTATATCCAATAGCACATTAAAAGAATTATACACCACGATCAAGGGGGTTTTATCCCAGGTATGCAAGGGTGGTTCAACTTAAGAAAATCAATTAATGTAATACACAACATTAACAAAATGAGGGGGAAAACCCACCTGATCATCTCAACTGATTCACAAAAGGCATTTGACAAAATTCAGCATACTTTCTGGATAAAAATGCGTGGATAAGTAGGAATCAAAGGAAACTTTCTCAATATGATAAAAGGCATATAAGAAAAACCTATAGCTAGCATCTTACTCAATAGTGAAAAACTGAAAGCTTTCCCTCTAAGATCTGGAACAAGACAAGGATGCCCACTGTCACCACTGTTATTCAACATTTCCCTCTAAGATCTGTAAGTTCTAGCCAGACCAGTTGGGGAAGAAAAATAAATAAAAGACATCCAAATTGGAAAGGAAGAAGTAAAACCTTCACTATTTGCAGATGAGATGAGCCCATATATAGAAAATCCCAAAAAATCTACAACAAAGCTACTAGATCTAATAAACAAACTCATTGTCCTGGTTTGGATGTATTATGCCCCCAAAATGCCATATTCTTTAGTGCAATCTTGTGAGGGCAGACATACTAGTGTTGGTTAGGTTGGAACCTTTGGACTAGGTTGTTTCCATGGAGATGTGACCCACCCAACTGTGGGTAATACCCATGATTAGATTATTTCCATGGAGGTGTGGCCCCGTCCACTCAGCATGGGTCTTGATTAATCACTGGAGTCCTACAAAAGAGCTCACAAACAGAAGGACCTCAGAGCAGCTGAGAGTGACAATTTGGAGGGCAGCTAAGAAAGACATATTGGAGACAGCCATTGAAAGTGGATTTTTGCTGACGCTCTGGAAATGCTAGCCCAGTATTTGCTCCGGAGAAGCTAAGAGAGGACAAAACGCACCAAAAGCAACATTTGGAAGAAAGCACAGGAGCTGAGAGAGGAGCTGGAACACAACCCAGGATCAGCAGATGCCAGCCATGTGTCTTCAGGTAACAGAGGTTTTCTGGACACTATTGGCCTTCCTTCGATGAAGGTATACTCATGTTGATACCTTAATTTGGACATTTTCATGGCCTTCAGACTGTAAATTTGTAACCAAATAAACCCCACTTATAAAAGCCAATCCATTTCTGGTATTTTGCATAATGGCAGCATTAGCAAACCAGAACACTCATCAAAGTGGTGTTGTGCCACTAAGGACGCTTGTGGCTTTGGAGAAGTGGCCCCAAGGAATGGGTGGCAGCTCCACCTGGAGATTCCAAAGCCGTGTTTGTGGAAGACATAGATTTCTTCATGAACAACCTGGGAATGAGACTGCAGATATGGTACTAAAGCAGCTGGACTAACAGTACCAGAAGCATAAGTTTATAGAACTCAAACTTGCTCAAAAAGAAAACAGGCTAAAAGGTTACATTCCTGAAATTAGCCAGACTCTAAAAATTCTGAAATACATGCAAAAAAAAAAAAAAAGAATTCATCAATCCATTGGAGAGCAGATATTTACTGGCAGATAACCTATACCACAAAGCTTTGATTCCTTCTACTAATAAATTGCATCTGTGGTTGGGGCTAAAGTAATGCTTGAAAAGGATATTGATGAAGTGCAGGCATTATTGGAAAAGGATTTATCAACTACCACAAAGAATCTTGATTCTCTTGAAGAAGACCTTAGACTTTCTTCGAGGTTGATTTACTACCACTGAAGTCAATATGGCCAGGGTTTATAATTGGTATATAAAAAGAAGAAACAAAGATGCTTCTACCAAGAACAATGCATAATGCTGGCAATTAAAAATGTGGTTCAGATTGGGCTCTAAGATGGTGGCATAGAGAGGAGTGGAAGCTAGTTTGTCCCCCTGGAACAACTACTAAACAACCCGGAACAACTAGTAAATAATCTGGAATAACTGCGGGGGGACAACCGTGACTGTCCACACATCATAAACCAACCTGGATTGGGAGGAATGCCCGATATCGCAGCATAAGATCTGTAAGTAAAGAATGCAGATTCAAGCCAGCAGCCCCCTCCCTGACAGACTGAGCTGCAAAGGCTCCTGGTGCTAGAGAGCAGCAATCACCAAGCAAGCAAATATAGCTCAGCTGAGCTCCAACTGGGGTTTTAATTAACAAACCTGGACTGTTCGCTACCAGCTACGAGTCCCCAACAAGCAGACAGAGGCTTGGGTGATGACTGACCTTGGAGAGCTGGAGGGTGGCCACAGACTGGCCATTAAGGGGGGTTTCTGTCCCTTTTTTGGCTGAGTGGAGAAAGTCTCAGCCATTTGCAGTTCCCAGCACTTGGACCCAGACAAGGGTGGAGACAGCACAGGCAGAGAGTCCATTCTGATGCTAATGACCTCTCCCTAGGGGGGTTCTATCTTCCCTAAGAGGAAAGAGGTGGGCCCAGCTCTACTACCCGCCTTCCATTCAGAACCATACCCCAGAGCCTGGGGGAAAACAGCCACGGGCCACACCTCCTTACACCAGTCTGGAGCTAAGGGCTGACCGGTGCCACCTGCTGGGCAGAAAAGCACAGTGACCTGAGGCCTCACAGGGTGTATCAATCTTCAAACACATCCTCAGGGAAACCTGAAACTGAATATTTCTTCCTTCTGGGACTGGAAACCATTTTGATCTGGGAAAACCTGATTGGAGTAACCAAGGAAACCAGATGCCTAGACAACAGAAAACTACAAACTATACTAAGAAAAATGAAGTTTTGGCTCAGTCGAAGGAACAAACTTACACTTCAACTGAGATACAGGAATTTAAACAACTAATACTAAGTCAATTCAAAAAGTTTAGGGAAGATATGGCAAAAGAGATGAAGCGTATAATGAAAACACTGGGCGTACATAAGGTAGAAATTGAAAGTTTGAAAAACCAACTGGCAGAATCTATGGAAATGAAAGGCACAACACAAGAGATGAAGGACACGATGGAGACATACAACAGCAGATGTCAAGAGGCAGAAGAAAACACTCAGGAACTGGAGAACAAGGCACCTGAAAGCCTACACACAAAAGAACAGATAGAGAAAAGAATGGAAAAATATGAGCAACATCTCTGGGAACTTGAAGACAAAACAAAAAGCATGAATGTACGTGTCATTGATGTCCCAGAAGGAAAAGAGAAGAGAAAAGGAGCAGAAGCAATGATAAAGGAAATAATCAATGAAAATTTCCCATCTCTTATGAAAGACATAAAATTACGGATCCAATAAGCACAGTGTACCCCAAACAGAATAGATGTGAATAGGCCTACGCCAAGACACTTAATAATCAGATTATCAAACATGAAAGACAAAGAGAGAATACTGAAAGCAGCAAGAGAAAAGCTTTTCCTTGATACAAAGGAAGATTGATAAGATTTTGTGTGGATTTCTCAGCAGAAACCACGGAGACAAGAAGGAAGTGGTGTGATATATTTAAGATACTGAAAAAGAAAAACCACCAACCAAGAATCCTATATCCGGCAAAACTGTCATTCAAATATGAGGGAGAGCTTAAAATATTCTCAGGCAAACAAATAATGACAGAGTTTGTGAACAAGATGCCTGCTCTACAGGAAACACTAAAGGAAGCACTGCAGACAGAAAGGAAAAGACAGGAGTGAAAGGTTTGGAAAACAATTTTGAGTGATGGTAGAACAGCAATGTAAGTACACTGAACACAGATGACTGTGAGTATGGATGAAGGAGTTAGGTTAGGAGCATGTGGGACACCAGAACAAAAGATGAAAGATAATGACTGGGACTGTATAACTCAGGGAAACCCAGGGTGCTCAACAATTGTAATAAAAGGTACAAATATGTTTTTACATGAGGTAGAACAAATGAATGTCAACATTGCAAGGTGTTAAAAATGGGGTGGGATGGGGGAATGCAATCAATGCAAACTAGAGACTATAATTAACAGAAACATTGTATTATGCTTCCTTTAATATGACAAAGGCAATATATCAAAGCTAAATGCATTCGGCTGGGGGGGGGGTATGGGACTCCTGGCATTGGTGGTGGTGTCTGACTCTTTATTCTACTTTAGTTCAATGCTATCTTTCCTTTTGTTGCTTTCTAGCTGTCATGTTTTTTCTCTCTCTTTCTTTTTTCTTTTTTTTTTTTTTGTCTCTCTGCCTTCTTTGACTCTTCCTCCTTCTTTGTGTAAGAAATGGAGAGGTCCTTATATAGATAGGGGTGATGGTGGTGAATACATAAATACGTGACTACACAGGGAACCAATGATTGTTTACTTAGGATGGAATGTATGATGTGTGAACAAAACCATCTTTTAAAAATGGGTTGATGAAGAAAGCTTGAGGGCACTATATTGAGTGAAATAAGACAGTCACGTAAAGACAAATATTGCAGGGTCTCACTGATATGAACTAATTATAATATGTAAACTCATAGACATGAAATATAAGTTACCAGGATACAGAACGAGGCTAAAGAATGGGGAGCGGTTGCTTATTATGAGCAGAATGTTCAACTAGGATGAACTTAAACTTTTGGAAATGGACAGAAGTGATGGTAGCACGTTGTGAGAATAACTAACAGGGCTGAATGGTGTGTGAATGTGGCGGAGAGGGGAAGCTCAGAGTCACGTATGTCACGAGAAGGAAAGTTGGAGGTTAAAAGATGGGAATGTATAAAACAGTGAGTCTTGTGGTGGACAATGTCTGGGATTAACTGTACAAATATTAGAAATCTTTCTCATCAACTAGAACAAATGTATGACACTATCACTAAAAGTTAATAATAGAGAGGCATATGGGGAAAAATATATACCTATTCCAAACTATATACTATAGTTAGTAGTATTTTAACATTCTTTCATCAACAGTAACAAATATACTATACCAAAACTATCAATCAGTAATGGCGGGGGGTGGTTAGGGGTATGGGAGGATTTGAGTTTCCTTTTGTTGTCTTTATTTCTTTTCTGGAGTAATGAAAATGTTCTAAAATGTTAATTGTAATGATGGATGCACAACTGTATGATAGTACCATAGGCAACTGATTGTACACTTTGGATCTTTGGATAGTTGTATGCTATGTGAACAATCTCTCTCTCTCTCTCTCTCTCTTCCCCCCCCCTCTCTCCCCCTCTCTC
>PVKY010004664.1:0-18825 GCA_004027775.1 Bradypus variegatus
CACTTGCTCTCAGGTTGCATTTTAAAATGGCGTTCTCCCAAATGTTGCTCTTGGGGCGGTTTGTCCTGTCTTAGCTGCAGCTGCTCTTCAAACTGTCACTGTCAGTTGCTCTAGCAGTGAGCTCCTTCTGTCAGAGCTTTTACAGGGCTCTATGAACTAATCAACACCCTTGCTAATTGGGTGGGGCCACACCTCCATGCAAATGATCTAATCAGAGTTATCACCTACAGTTGAGTGGGTCACGTCTCCTTGGAAACAACCTAATCCAAAGGTTCCAACTTAATCAACACTAATACGTCTTCCCCCACAAGACTGCATTAAAGAATATGGCTTTAGACGGAATAGAATAATCCAAACTGGCACAGGTATGTTCTCCCACCTTCCTCATGTCAGCTATATCTAGATGGTGCATCTCCTCTGTCTGAGGCTTTTTTCAGGAAAAGACCCTGGCTCAGCAACTCTTTGCTGCCTTCTGGTGTCATATGGCAGGGGTCTGGCATTCTGTGAACCTCTTGTCACTGGGCAGAGGGTCCTGGTGCAGGCCCTGCCCCCACAGCACCAGGGACTCTGCTGTTGCAATTCTCAACCTTTGGAACCCTTGAGGACAGAGATGGTCACTTTCTCTTCCTGTGTGTCCAGCACCTAGCACAAAGCCTTGTCAGAGTCAGTGCTCACCAAATGTTTGTTGAATGAATAAATGAATGGAAAAGTTAAACCAATAAATTGTTGCACAGCAATAGGCTGGAAACTTTTCAAAATTTAGATGCATCACAGGCAGGACCCAGCTTACCAATGGATTGTACTCTAAAGATTCATTTCAATGTCTTGATGAATTTCTCCTTAGTGGTGAAGATTGCAGATCAGCTCACAAAAGATGATGATCTTCTAACCACTACATTGTAACACTGTATCAATGAAAACACACATTCTGAGACCCAACTCTGGGAAGCCAGTCTTCAGAGGGAAGTCGCCAGTGTGCAAATATTAGGTAGTCTGTGTTTATGGAGAAGTAGTGATCCCAAGCAAGGCAGCTGGGTAGACATTTTTCCACGATCTTGCTCAGTGCCTGGTACTTCTCACCAACAATAGCGGTTTCAGAATTTCTATCCAGAAAGGAGGCTGGGAGTCCTCGTCTAGAAGCACTATTGATTTTTACTCAGATTGCACATATATTTGGAGTTGCTTAGAGGGGGTTGCAGAAGAAAATGACCCACCCAACTGTGGGGAATACCTTTGATTACACTATTTCCATGGAGGTGTGGCCCTGCCCATTCCGCGTGGGTCTTGATTAAGTTTACTGGAGCCCTATAAAATACACTGGCACAGGCCCAGCCACAGCTGCAACTTAGACATTTTGGAAACAGCTGTTGAAAGCAGATTTTCACTGATGCTTTGGAGATACTAGCCCAGAGTTTGCCCCAAGAAGCTAAGAGAGACATTTTGGAGACTGCCATTTTGAAACCCAACCTTGGAGCAAGGAAGAAGACGCCCGCCACGTGCCTTCCCGGACAACAGAGGGCCACACACCACTGGCCACTCTTCAGTGAATGTACCCTATTGTTGATGCCTGTCACTGTCACTACCCACCACAGAGCAGTTTGTTGTTGCTTTTTAAACTCTTTTCCCCAGTAAAGCGCCTGCATGGCGAGGGCAGGCGCCGCGACAGCCTTGTTCTGCAGCAGTTCCCCAGCTCGTGGTGGCTATTGTTGAATGTGGAGTCGCAGTCCTGGGATCTGGGAGCAGAGCAGCAGCGTGTGTCCCGCATGAGGTGTCTGCGATGCTTCTAGCAGAACACCCTGGGCACTGCCACGCCGGGGCTGGGCCGGCCCATTGCAGGAGAGGAAGCTCTGCAGGAGATGGGGGCAGGGCGTGCTGCCCGCTCCATGCTCACCACGGGCTGGGTGCTGGCGGTTGACGGGCAGCCTCTCACTGTACATTACCCAGGGAGCACTCCCCTTTCACAGATGGGGACGCAGAAGCCCGGGGCATGGTTCTGCTTGGAGAGAGCAAAGGGGACTAACTTACTTACGATACCCACTGCCCACTACCCCGACACTCAGGGCCCAAGCCCTCATCACGCTGACTCACTCCTGTCCCCAAGCTCAGCTACCGTTGCACTGCAGCTATGGCTGTGGAAGCCAAGAAATCCCACCCCATAGTCAGGCTGCGTATGGCAAGGAAGTTGAGCCCTGAGGGTGCCTTCTAGGCTTGGCGTGCCTGCCGCCCGGCAGTGCTTGGCTCCCCACTCTCGTCTCGAGGAAACCCCGGATGTGGCTGCTATAAAAATGATCACAAACCTGGTAGCTTAAAACAAGAAAGTCTTATTCTCACAGTTGGGAGGCCACAAGTCGGAGATCAGCCTCACCTGGAAAAAATCAAGGTGTTGGCAGAGCTGCGTTCCCTCCAGAGGCTTCAGGGGAGGATCTGCTCCCTTGCCTTTTCCAGTTTCTGGAAGCTGCCAGCATTTCTTGGCTTGGAGCCCCTCCCTCACAGCATTCTAACCTCTTGCTTCTGTTGCCACATCTTCTCCTGTGGTCTTACTGTCCCTCTGTCCCCCTCTTTTAAGGACACTTGTCATGACAGCTAGGGTCCACCTGGATAATCCCAGAAAATCTCCCCGTCTCAGAATCATTAACTTAAACTCATCTTCAAGACTCTTTTCATATAAGGCCACGGTTTCCAGGGGTCAGGGTGTGGACATCTGGGGTGGGGGGGCGCGTTATTCAGCCCACCACACCCGGCGTCTCCCCACTGCTCCAGTGGGGGGGGGCCTGGCAGCAGAGCCAACGCTCCGAGTAAATAATTCACCTGGAAACACAAGCGTTTTTCCATAAGTCTGTGAAAGTGTAAAAGAGAAAAACACTACCCACTGCTCCCTGAGCAAATACACAATTTATAATGTTTCTGTTTTCCTTTTCCATCCTGGGCTAAATGCAGGCAAGATTTTATGTCATTGCACCTATAGGACTGATAAAACTTCTTGTTTTGCTTTTGCACCTAATATAATATGAATTTTAAGCTATTCCTTACTGTAACTGAGAACTTATCTTATTCTTTAACGTCAAAGAGGACTGGTGCTCAGAGGCTTGTTGGAAACACCAGGAGGACCCAGGGCTGGGCACAAGTGGCCCTTCAGCCGATCTGGGTCACTGTCCTCTGCCAAAGTTAGCACAATTGCCCTGCTCCTGGGCCCCCAGTGCCGTACTCCAGGAAGGCGACGGAAAGCCTTAGCGCTGTGTTTAACTTTTTTATTATTATTATTTAATTAGTGGGATCTCCCTAGTTCATTGCTGAATGAAAAGGACAGATAGAGGGTTGAGAAGAGGAAAGGAGCAAATAAAGGAGTAAATAATAATAATAATAATAATAATAAAAACACATTGAACAGACACAGTGTAGCCTCCCAGATTTATTTCCTAACTCATCCAAGCTCCGGGGCTGAGCTGTTGGAAGACTGAGTGGCCCTCTCTTGCACAGGAATGACTTCTTGCTGAAATAGCTGCTGCAGCCACATCCCACAGAGAAATGACCACCAGTGTGAAGGCGGTGTGCAAGTTTATTCAATTCCTGCATCCAACGGTTATTCCAACTCTGTCATTTTCTCATTTTAAATCTTACTGTTAAAGGTACGACTGGAGAAAAATTTACCATAATAGGATTAAAAAAAAAAACCAACAAAAACCTTCGAGCCTGTGATTTCAGTAATTAGCTCAATGTGCTAATGAGAGTCTTCAGGGAGAGCAGCATTAATTAATGGGTGAATTTCACTTTAATAAACGTATAGGCAATTTTCTACATGCAGATGGCCGGGTCCTCCTGATGGCTGTACTCAACATGGTGGGTATCTGGGGAGAGTGGTTAATTTGTAAAACGCTTCATGATCCTGATTAGAAGAGAAATAATGTGCACGTTGGATTTCCGATGTATTATTCATCTCTGGCAGCCTGAGAACGTCCCGCCCCCACCTTTGGAGCACCCCCAGGATTTCTGTGGCTCCCATCGTCCCCAAACAGGCAGGTCTTCCCCCTTCTGTGACTTTCTCTCCTGGATTCTAATCCCCAGGGAAGCCTTCCAGGTGGCCCTAAAGGGACAGAATGTGGCTCAGGCACCATCGGTGGCACTAGTTTAGAGAAAGTGCCTTCCAGAGGATGCCATGCTCCGAAGGCATGGTTTAAGAAATAGTTTGCTAGTAGTTGGTTATGTACATTTAAAAAACACCAGTAATGCTGATGGTAGCACAACATTGTGAACGTAATTAATGCCACTGAATTAAAAGTTTAAAAATGGCTAAAATGGGAAATTTTGTGATAAATATATGTTACCACAATAATAACTTAAAAACAAACAAACCCCAAAGCAACAGTAATAGCCCGGAGCTACCTGAGGGGAGATGAATTCCTCACTTCTTTCCTCTTCCTATTTCACAGTCAGATGAACAAAGGAGCAAAGTTGGAATCTGGGCTCAGACTGGGAAACAGATTTCCAGGCATCAGAAGTGGCTGTCCGCTCCAGGACGAAGTAAACATTTCTTGTGCCTACATATTGTGAAGTCGCAACAACACATATTAAACTGCTCTGAGTCCATAAACCTAAAACACCGTCACAATTCAAAATTCATTAAAACTGTCATCCTGATAATAAAATTTCAACTTAACAAATCCTCTATTAGCTAGACCAAACCCAACTGGAAAATCCAATTAAATGGATACGACTTTACCTGTGACTTGGTATTTTAAGAATCAAAATGGGAAAATGCTTTATGATTGCTGCTCTTGCTGGGGAAACAGAGGCAGGACAGGCTTGCTTGTTTGCACCTGGATAAGCTTCTACTTCACTGGGTGTTTCCCACATTCCTCAGGGACTCTCAGTCACCCTTGTGTACTTCATAATTCTGCAGCAATCTTCAGAATGTGACTCCAAGGAACTGCAAGATCCTTAAAACAAGATCCCACCCTGCTCACTATTGTATGACATCTCCTAAGGTGGGAGGTAAAGATCCCATTCTAGGAGCATTTTTATGTACCTGAGCTGGAATTTTCCCCTCAATTCCATAATGATTAGTAAACTAAGTTACTCAGACATTACATTCTCATAAATAAATTCTGAATCCCACACAGCACTAAAATCTGTTATATGGCTGATTGAATCAGGTGCCCCAAGGAAAGACATGTTCCTGATCTTAATCTGCATTCCAGTGGGTGTGAAACCATGTGTAAATGGGACCATTTGAAGATGTACTATCAGTTAATGTTGGGCTCATTTGTGACGAGGATCTTCTAGGATCCCATTTAGATTTGGCCAGACTGAATGGGGGGAGGGGCCCTTAGTCCGTATTGCTGGAGGCCTTAAAAGGGGAAGACAGAAGCCGGAGAGAGACCCAGGTCATGACCATGTGATGGAGACACCACCAGATGCTACAGACTTCAGGGAGAAGCATGGCCTTGTGGGCATCTTAATTTGGGACTTCTGGCCTTCAAAACCATGAGACAATAAATGCTTGCCGTTCAAGCCAACACACCGCTTGGTATTTGTCATGGCAGCTCTGGCCACCTAAGACAGCACGATCACAGAATCTGCATGTTCCTGGAGTGGGTCCTGTGAGGTGTGGGTGATTCCGAAAGGGCCCCCGGCTCACCCAGAGATAGAGAGGGGTCCCGGTTATGATCCACCTGTGGTGATGTTCGCATGTACAGGGGTGGGGGGGCTTGTGTAAACCCTGTACGTGTCTCCATCGACTGTGCCCAAATTTTGACTTTGAACTCACAGGTAATCCATTCATTTATTCAACAAACATTTAACTGACCACCTTCTTTCTGCCAGACGCTATCACTGAGGATAAAATAACAAGAGTGGATAAAGCTCCTGTTCTCATGGAGTATAGAGCTCTCTGGGGCACAGAGCAATTAAAACAATAAAAGCCACAATAAGTCAGTTAGGTGACAATGCCCCTTTGCCTCTCCTAGCCAGTACATTCAGTGCAGCGTGGGGCGGTGGGTCTTGGTTGCTGATGGGCTGGGCTGCTCTGGCTGAGGCACAGCCCAGGAGCCGGCCAGGCCAGAGGCTCTGGACAGCAGAGAGCAGCTCAGGAGTCAGACCACCCAGACACCAGTCTTGCCCCTGCCACTCACCAGCTGTGTGACCTTGGGTAAGTAACTGAGCTTCTCTGAGTTTGTTTCTTCAGTTGTAGAATTCGGTCAAGTACCTACCTCATAGGGCTGCTGCGGGCACCCAAGAAAATGATGCATTTACGGGGCTCGTGCCCAGGGCCAGGCACATTGAAGATGCCAGCTGTTAGCTCACTAAGAGTCCTCGGTCAGAAATCCAGCTTGTTGAAGGCAAGGTGCTTGATTAACAAAGGGCCCGAGAGTCTCTCTCGGGAATGTGGTAGCAGCGTTCAGAAAGGGAAGGCTGCTCCAAGGGCAGGAGGGTCGTGCAGGGCAGTGGAGTCGTGGCACCCTGACCCTGGATGACCCTGGCGCTGACCCTGACACTGACCCTGGGGCTCTGCTTTGCATTTCCGGTGACGGTGAGGTGGGGGTGGCAGGGGTTGGGGAGTGAGAGCACGAGTGGAGTGATCAGAGGAGAAAGTCCTGGTCGCCCCTGCGTTTGAAATTATTAGTTCTGAAATCAAAAGCTTTTCCTAAGATTTCCCCGTCACTCTCCTTTAGGCAGAACAACGGGTGGCCCACGGAGAGGAGGGCGGCCCCGGTTCTTTTCTCTGTCTTAATTTTCCCTGGATGCATAAGACACAAAGATGGTGTCCTGGGCATATCTGTAGGGGAATTTAAGTTCATAGATTGGGTTTTAAAACTGCAATTTGAGCCCATTAGAGAGACAGATTGGGCTATTGGCACACATGGGAAAGCAGTGCATTAGCCTCTTTCTTTCCTGCAGAGATCTATAAAAGCCAAGGTGATTTTTGTAGAGTGAAGTTGTTGCAGCTGGTAATGAGTCGGGGCAGCACCAATAGCCCCCAAATCAGCACGATGCGGTCAGAGAAGGACAGGGAGGCAGCAGCCCCCACTGGGTATTCACAGTGATCGGATGAAGTCAAGACTAGCTCCATTTCATTGACGGGGAAGCTGAGGCTCAGTGAGTCTACAAAACCTCCCCCAGGTCACGCGGCCAGCAGGGGCTGGGGCCATAGCTCCGAGGCTGGGGGGACAGAGGCTGGGAAGAAAAGCCTCTGAGCAGAGCACAGAAACTCCCCATGCTTGGCACACACTTGCCACCTGCACTTGGATGAGTTTCTTGACCTGGCTGAGCCTCAGTTTCCCCATGTAAATGACCCTACTGTTTTGGTTTGCTAAAGCTGCCAGAATGAAAAATACCAGAAATGGATTGGCTTCTACAATGAGGGGTTATTAGTTCACAAATTTACAGTTCTAAGACCATGAAAATGTCCCAATTAAGGAATCAACAGGACAATGACAATACCTTCTCTGAAGAAAGGCTGATGGCATCTGGGGTTCCTCTGTCACATGGGAAGGCTCATGGCCAGAGTTTGCTGGGCCTCTCCTGGATTTAGCTTCTGTTTTCTGTGGCTTTCTCCAAAATGTCTCTGGGCTTCTGTCTTTGCTTCTCTTGTGGGTCCTTCTTGCTTCTCCTGGTGTGTGTTTTTCTTAGCTTCTCCTGGGGGCAAACTCTGGATTACATGTCTCAGTTTCTCTGAGCTCTCTCCAAAATGTCCCTGCCTTTTATCCTCTCATAAAGGACTTTAATAAAGAGGATTAAGACCCACCTTGAATGGGGGGGGGTCACTTCTCCATGGAAACAACCTAATCAAAAGTTCCCACCCAACAACAGGTCCCACAAGATTGGATTAAAAAAATATGGCTTTTCTGGGGTACATAACGGATCCAAACCAGCACACCTACCTCCTAGTGCCATGGTGAAGATTAGGTCAGAAAGCTCACCAAAGTGTTCAGGCCAGTGCCTGTGCTTGGTCTCACTAAGAGGCAAATGATGAGGGCATCGGGGTGGGGGGCTTCTCCCGCTGGCCCCAATGACCTCGGGAGGCTGAAGTCTGCTGGGGACAACCGCAGCACCCAGCAGAAGCTTGCAGGCCACAGCGTGGCCTCTCATGGACACAGCCCCTCCGTCCCTCCACGCTGGCTCAGGCTGTTAGTCCTGCCTTTTTGGGCTAAGACATAAGTGCCCATCTGCCCAATGCCAGCCCCTTCTGCTGCCCCCAAATGCAGGGCCAACACCACACAGTGAAGCCTCCCTAACCCTGGCCTCCGTGGGTCCTCGGAGGGGTGTGGGCCTCGCTGTCCCTTTTCGTCTTACTCCTCACCTGCTTTGACCTCCTAGCACAACACCTTCCCAACACCCCCACTAGTCCACTTCTGGGTGAGCACACGGACAGTGTGCTTCCAGTCTGTTCTCTGAGCACTCGCCTTTGGGTTCCTCCTCTGGAAGCACGGGCGATGAAGTGGTCTAGCCCTAGTGGAAACTTGGAAAATGATTACTATAATTATTCAGAGTGCTTTGAACTCTTTGAGGTTAAGGTTTATTAATATGATGATCATCATTTGGATGGCAGATATAATTAATGTGAATATAGCATGTATTTTGCCCAGAAACTGTAGTCTATAAAAGCCACTATTTGTTATTTGACAGACTGGATGGCTTGTCCGGGTCAGCCTGTGGGTGGGAGCCTTTTGAGGGGCACCTGGGAGGTTTCTGGCATCGAGGCTGCAGGGCCTGGGACTGGGAGGCCCTGACGATCCTGAACCACAGAGAAGACAAAGTGGCTCCCCGAGGGTCCGCTGCTGGAGTTGCTCAACAAACATCACAGCAACACAGACTTCAGAACCAAAGAGGGGCCCTTTCTCAAAATAGCGTTTCCCAGGCCGTCAGGAGCCATTGGCACCCAAGCTCTCAGGAAGCCCCCCACTCACTCATCTCCCAGGCCCATGGCCGTGCAGTGAAGAGTTTAACCTGCCCCCCTCAGCCCCTGGGAGGGGTCCCTAAGCCCTGGGAATGTCCTGCCCGATAAAAGTGCCTTTGCCCGGGGGCATCAGGCCCCACCCATATCCCACTTCAGGGGGGCAGAAATCTGCGATTAGCCACGTGGGCGTCAGCCGTGCCGACAAGATGGAGCGCCTGTAAAGACTCGGGACGCCAAGGTCGGGGGAGCTTTTCTGGTTAGCCATAAACCTGGATGCTGGAAAAGTGACCCTGCCCGACTCCGTGGGAGAGGACATGAACGCACCACATCCAGAACTCTCCTGGACCTGCCCTGGGCATCTCTTCTCTTGGCTGATTTTAATCCGTGTCCTTTCCCTATCATAAACTCTAACCGTGAGGATAACAGCCCTCCGTGAGTTCTGAGAGTCCTTCTAGTAAATTATGGAAACTGAGGGTGTTTGGGGAACTGCTCAAACTTGCAATTCATCTCTGAAGAGAGGCTGGTCTTATGGACTGAGATTCCACAAATGTCACAATGGCCCACCTGGATTTTGCCTCTTCGCAAATCACTGCAGTCTGGAAACCCAAGCCATGCCTTGGAATTGGAACGCCGGCTCTGCTCTGGTATTGGGGAAGGTAATCCCTGCCTCTCCTGCAGTGGATTTGCTCTTGTTGCAGAACGGGGAGAATCTGGGCATCTGAGCTGGGAGGTGGGGGTCGGTGGCTGGGAGGCGACAAGGGTGGGGAGTCACAGTAGCTGTGGTGTGGATTTGAGGGCAGGCTGAGGGCCACCTCACCCTTCTTTCAGGTCCCACTGGCCCCCTGAAGCATGAAGCTGGCCTGTTTAGAGGAGCGTGGATTTTGCAGTCCCCATCTGAATTTTGGCTACCGTCCATTGTGGTCTGCAGGCACTGAATGTAGGGCAGCAGGAGAGCCTCCCTGGGAGAGGGAGACGGGTTTACACACACATGTGTACATACAAAAAAATGCATGTGCATGCATGTGCGCACATATACACACATGCACATGCTCGCACACATGCATGCATGCAGACACAAGCCACATGCACACACAGAGATGCATGTACATGCACACACATGTGCACACATATACACACATGCACATGCTCGCACACATGCATGCATGCAGACACAAGCCACATGCACACACTCAGATGTGCACACACTCACATGCATGCACACGTGCACACAACCCACACGCACACACAGAGATGCATGTACATGCACACACACGTGCACACATGCACACACTGTTCACCAGTGAGGAGAAGCAAAATGGTCCTGTGGAAAGGGCACAGGTGAGGAAGTCGGGGCACTGGGGATCAGGGCTCACCTCTGCCTCTTTAGTCCTATCTGCTTCTTAATCAGCCAGAGAGAGAGGAGAGAGGACTGGAAGAGTTCATCTCTGAGGTCGCTTCCAGAAAATTCCATATTTGAGCACTTTGGCAGAGCCCACATGACCCAGCCGGTGATGAATCTGCGGTCTGGCTTGCTGTGGGATCCGAGATGGTCGGCAGCATTGCACACGGCCCACCTGCCCTGCTTGGGGGCCTCTGCCCACTGCTTCTAGCAGTTCTGTTGTTACCTGAACTCCCAACGAGCTCAGAGTTCTTCCGTGCTTTAAAATCTGTGGTTTGTGGCTCATGTCTCCCGAGAACCCAAGGCTTCCAAGGCCATACCAAACACCCGCATCTCAGCTGGAGTGGGGAAAGCTGCATGGGCCTGGGCAGCAGTTCTCGTTTCCAGTGGCACCCACAGAGCTGGCTCACGTGCCACAGTGCCTGATGACCCCATGGTTCCCGGAGAACGTGTGTCACCCGCAGAGGCCTCAGAAGCTCCTGCCTCTTTCCTAACCAAACATGCACAGCTCCTGCTGCCCCACTGACCCATGCAAAGTTTACAACTTGACTCACCCAGTGTGGAGTTCAAGAGAGCCTGATGGTGAGGCCATCTCCATACGCCACTCACTGGATGGTCAGGGACAATTCTTTCCCGTTGAAGTCGGATTTAGGGAACGTGGTTCTCTGCTGGGATTATCTCGGAGCAACTGGTCCTAGACAACAACTCAGAAGCAATCAGTGGCACGGTCCTGTGGGGAGACTGAGCCTTCTATAGTGCAGCTTTGGACAACCCAGAAATCACTGACACCTTCAGTGTCAGTGGAATTCCCAGGTTCAGCCAAACAGGGTATTAGTAACACCCTTGGAGGGCAAAGATGCTGCCACGGCAGATGGCTTCGTTGGGCGTGGCGTCCCCAGGAGGGCCTGGGGGATGCACCCGGCACCGCCCAGTGCCTGACTGCTCCGGTTTGCTAAAGCTGCCGCAATGCAATAGACCAGAAATGGGCTGGCTTTTACAATGGGGATTTATTAATGTATAAACTTACGGTTCTTAGGCAGTGGAAATGACCTAATCAAGGCATCAACCGGCAATGCTTTCTCCCCGAAGACTGAAGACCCGTGATCCTCAGCTCCTCTGTCATCTGGCCAGGCACATGGGCAGTGTCTGCTGCTCTGTCCCGTCTCTCCCGGCTTTCATTGCTTCCAGCTGCAGTGGCTTCCTCTCTGTTGGGGTGGTTTCTCTCTGTTTTCTGTGTGTCCTTCTCTCTTAGCTTCTTTGGCTTTTCTCTCTTATAAAGGACTCCAGTAAGAGGATTAAGACCCACCTTGAATTGGGAGGGTCATATCTCAACTGAAACAACCTACTCAAAAGTTCCCACCCATAATAGGTCTACATCCACAGGAATGGTTTAGCTTTAAGAACATGATCTTTTCTGGGGTTCATAGGGCTTCAAACCATCACACTGACCCTGAACTTCATCAGAGGGTGTGTTATCAGAGCTTTTCACCTATATAGATCATTGTCCTGCTCAGAGCTTCTTTAAATTAAAACAATACATGCCAGCATGGTGTTTTCATTGTTCCCTCCTCTCTGTTTACTCCCAGCTCCCTTTTAGGGAGGAAAAGCCTGGAAACTGCATCCTAATGGCCCAATTAGT
This sequence comes from Bradypus variegatus, assembly GCA_004027775.1. Classification (NCBI taxonomy): domain Eukaryota; kingdom Metazoa; phylum Chordata; class Mammalia; order Pilosa; family Bradypodidae; genus Bradypus; species Bradypus variegatus. The sequence continues at coordinate 11,932 of PVKY010004664.1, forward strand.
CCTAATGCTGCGTAGTGTTGACTATTTAGTCACCACCATATTGTGTACAGAACTAATTGTGGTGAAAGCAAATGAATGGTCAGGAAACAAACAGGCTACTAGAAAATAATTACTTGGAGTGTTTCCCTTTAGTACCTGCGCGGCGGATTTCATTATAGTCAACAGCCTCTAAGCTGCTTGAAATAGTGGTATTTGTCATTTTCATAGAAACTTGATAATGACATTAATTTATCTTAATGGCCTGTTCTATTGTTATAAATAGTAAAATTAGCTTAAATTGTCTTGCTTCTGCTGGTTTTGGATGGCTGCGGAGGGCCCCACAGCCGCCGACGAGTAGATAATTTGGTGTGCTTGACAGATTTCCAATAATTTGTTATGTGCGGCGTGTGTAATGCTCGCACCATTAACGCTCATTTTCCTCTAAATTCATTACTGCCCTTTTCCCTTTTATCTTTTTTCATGTCCGGGCCATTTTTCTACATTTCAAGTGGAGCCACAGAGCCCATTCGTATTCAGCTGGCTCTTAACATTCTGCACATAGCAAACCTCCTGTAGCAAAACAACCCTTGATGAAATGATGAGCCTGCTCGCCACCGACGACAGAGAGGCCGGCGAGATGGGGGCTTCCTGGTATCAGGGCCTGGGTATAATTAAGGCAAATGTAATTTTAAAGAAATTTAAATGTTTTCATTTTATGGCAGAGGTAACAACACACTCCAGGGGGGCTCCAAGAAAGTGGAAATGCATTTGTAACATTCATTCCTCCCTTTTTGTGTTAGCCCCATTTCAGCTTCACGTGGCGTGTTACCAAAGGTTATTATTCAAATTCGATTCTAATTAATCCCTAAAAGTTGTTACGACCAATTTCATTTCTGTAAGCAGATATGTTGACACAATATCGGGAACCAATGTGAAGGCTAGTCATCACTTGAAAAACTCCTAGAATTTAGTTGATTCACTCTCGGTTCCAAATCTTTGCCTTTGTTTTCCCGTCGATTGGGAGGGATCTCAGAACCAGCATTTTCTAAGATCATCTCCCTTCCTTTCTTTTGTGCTGTGACGTGAAGGACAACAAATGATAAAGAGGCTAATTAGAGCTTTTTACCATTTTAATAATGCATATATTTTGGCTGACAAATATGGAAAGTGTGTGTGTTATTCATCCTGTACAGGGGATTGAGCATTGCAACCCCAAATCAACTTCCTTTTATGATTTAGGCATCAAAATGTTGAGAGCTCAGTGCTCAGAGACGCTGATTCTTAGCAAGAGTGCCACCACCCATCCCAGTGCCACCCAGGTCACCGCACTCATCCGGGGTATCAGGAGAGCACGAGACTATTATAACCTGCATCTTTCTTATAAAAAATAACTTAACACAAGAGAAAGACTGACTTTCTTATGATGCTTTATTTTCAAGATAAGAAACATCCTCCTTTCTGCAAAACTCTTCTCAGCGTTCTGTCATCTTACTGGAGTGAGCCAAGAAAGAAGAGGCACTTAATTATTTTAAGGAGACCCAGGATACTTCTGTCAACCCAGAAGTCCCCAAATGACAACTTTCACACTGAAATAGCAAATTGAAATTTAAGGAACTTTTCCTTTTCAGGGACATTATTTCTCTTTTCCACTGATAAAAATAACAGGTTTTAAAAGCAGCCTTTTCAATAAAATCACCAAAATGTACTCCTGAGTGTATGAGCAGGCTTGTCAAACCTCGGGTAGGGATGAGAGATAATGTACTAATAATGTGCTGTATCAGAGAGACGATTCATAAAATATTTATCCTAAAACAGAAAATGTGTCTGTCTGCCTTGTTCATTTATAAAATAATAGTTTAGGGGAATTAGGTACCAGCTAAATCCCTTAGTCAATTCGGTGGGCTTCACCCGGAGTCCATTAGACTCAGTTATGTATCTGCTAAGGAAGACGCAGCCTGTCAGTGCTGCATAATGGATCATGAAAGATAAATGGAATTAGGCAATTGAATAATTAGGGTGGTGCCCACCAGAGAGGCTCTAAGTAAAGGGCTGCAGGGATTTCCATTAGAAACCTCCATTTCAGTAGTTAGAAATCCATCTGGGAAGATTTGGCTGAGGCTCAAAGTTAGTACCAGGTAGGGAACTTCAGGGAAAGAATCTCCCCAGGGGGCATCCTGGGACTTGAAAGCCGATGTTGGGTGATTTAGGAGCCGAGATGCTGGAGGAGCTTGAATCCTGTCGCCTTCCCCCACCAAGTAAGATGAGTCTCTCAAGTACCAGATTAGATGGAATCAAATATTTCCCAAGGGAAATGCCTGATCTGCTCCTCTGGCCACAGGCTGGAGCACTCAGAGATGCTTTAGGGAGAGGTGATCCCTGGGGTTGTACAGTGCACAACCTACGCAACCATGCCCAGCCCCTCTTCAAGGGCCACCTCCCTAATCCTTAGCAACAAGCCTGGCACACAGGGGCTGCTCAACAATATTTGTGAATAGACAATCAATTGCAATGGTCTCTCCTGAATTCAGTGAGAAACAAGAGAAGACAAAGTGCAAATGAAGGAGACAGATTGGAAGGACAGGTCTGGTTTTCTGCAGATGTATTGCAAGAAGAGAACGAAGTCTCTGGACCATTTTTAAGCAACCCGGAACATTCAGCAAGTATGTATTGAGCAGCCAGCACCATGCCAGGCTGTGCTAGGTGCTGGGAATACAAAAGTGACAACCCAAGGATCCTGCTTCAAAGACTGTTGTGTCTATTGGTGAAGACCATGTGGAATAGATGAGGGCCCACGTGCAGGGGGAGCACTGCAAAGGAGCATCTCCTTCTACCTGGAGGGTCCCGAGGCATCTGAGCACAAACATTCAACAGCATCTAGTGCTACAAAAACTACTTCTGGAAGGAAAGAAGGTTTTTGTTAAAGGCATGACTACAAAAGTAGGAAGAGCAAAATCACTTGGCCCCTTCTTATTAGCTAGGCAACTGTGGGCAAGTCCCAGAACATCTCTCAAGCCCAGTTTACTCAGTATTGATCAGGGTTGATAACATCCAACTCACAGGGCTCTGGGGTTTCAGTGAGAAAGGTTTATGCCCTAGTGCGCTGTGAACTCCAAATATACAAATCTTAATTGTGGTCATTGCTATTTACTGGGAATTCATGCAAGTGTGGTTAGCTTTCGTTCTCAGAACACATCCATTTCTCGGCACTCACCGCAAACGTTTGAATCAGGTCATATTGACCTTACTCTAGAGAGAAGGAGACTGGATTTAGAAGGTTGTGTTGGACTGAAATGTGTACCCCAGTTTGGACGTCCTCTTGATCTTGGTCCACATTCTGGTGGGCATGAACCCATTGTAAATAAAATGGTATTTGTTTTAGCAGCTAGGAGACTAAAACAAAGGTTCAGTATTTTGCTATCTATGATGGGATGCCTGGTATCTAATAATATGGCAGGATCCACACTAGGGTCTTTAAGGCTAGAGCCCTTGGGTCCAGTTTGCAGGTAGGTTTTGTGTGGCCTGCAAGGTGGGAGCTCCTGGACTCATGGGAAATGTGCACTCAGATCCAGCCTGGTCCTCAGCAGGGAGGAACCTCCAGGTGCAAACTCCTGCCCAGGTGAGGGTCACCGAGGGACAGAGGATCACGAGGAGACGCCACTGGGAGCTGGTGCAGCTTGGCCAAAAATATCCCCAAAATGGCTCAAAGACCCTTAATGTCCCATTCCATACAGAGACATGCTTACAGGCCACGTTACCTCCCTCGTCATACATCCTCATCCCCTGCCCTCCCTTGTTCCTTAACCTCCCCCGTCACCAAGCTCTGGTTCCCAGTTCCTACTGCCACTTCCAAATCCTGGTATTATCAATCGTCTCTAACTTTCTTCGCTCCCACTGTTTCCTTGCCCTGCCTCCTTCATGCTAGCTCAAGTCTGCTCAACCCTAAAAAGAACTAATTAAAAACAATCCCTCAACCATTCCATTGGTCCCCCAGCTGCTCCCTCACTAGCCCCATAAGAATCCAGTAATGTCTGCCCCAACCTTGCTTCTGTCACTCTGCAACCCAAAGCAGGCCCAACTCCAGGAGGGTTCTCCTGCCCATATCTGCCACCTGCCAGTTCAACGTCCTCGTCCTGCTAGACAGCTTCACAGCGGCCGGTGCTGTCGCCCGTGCCCTCCTCCTCCACGCGCTCCTCTCCTCAGCAACCTACCCCCACCCCTGGGTTCACCCCATGTGTCAGCCACTCCTTCCTCTGTGCCTGTTCCAGCCTTCACAGTCTTGGTATGTCCAGGTGGCCTCTGTGCCACATGCTAATCACGGGCCACTGCAGTTGCTGATGGGGTCCAGGCCCGGGCACTGATCCCATTGCCCTTTGTCTGTCCCTTCTGGCATTGCGTTTCTCCCTTCTCTTCTTTCCTTCTTCCCTTTCAGCATTTATTCACGTGTCTGGTCCTGCACTATGTCCCTGGGTACAAAGGACAACCTAAAGGAGGATCCACCCTCGTTCCCAGCCTTGAGTGTCCCTGGCTATCTGCTGGCCACTTTCTCTGGGACGCCCCTCCCACAAGCGCCTCAAAGTCCACTTGAAACTGAACCAGGCACCCTGTATTAGCTTCCTGCACCTGCAGCAACAAATTAGCACAACCTCGGCTTAAAAGAAAGGAAATTTATTCTTGCACAGTTTTGGAGGCCAGAAATCCAAAATCAAGATGCCAGCAGGGTTGGCTTTTGCTGGAGGCTCTGAAGCAGAATCCGTGCCATGCCTGTCTCCTGGGCTGGGGGCTGCCAGCAATCTCCAGCATTTCTTGCCACCCAGCTGCACAACTCCCATCTCTGCTTCCATCGTCACATGGCCTTTTCCCGTATGTCTCTGCATCATCTCCTTTTCTGGTTTTATAAGGACACCTGTCATTGGATTTAGAGCCCACCCTAAACCAGATGATCTAATTTCAAGGTCCTTACCTTAACTGCATCTGCAAAGACCATCATCCCAAATAAGGTAACATCCTGAGGTCCTGGGTAGACAGAATGTTTTGGGGGGAAGCATTATTCAACTCACCCCTGACCCCAGTCTGGAATTTTAGAAATGTCCACTTTCCATCTCTGCCTCACACTCCCATCAAATCCATCACAACCATGCCAACCTTAGCTCATAAATAGGCACTATTCCTACTGTCTCTGTCTTCTGCCTTGCAATGCCATTGCTTTATTTCATGGTCTCCAATTCTCATAACCAGAACTCCTGCAATTGTCTCCAAACTGTCTTGCTGCTCCAGCCTCACCTTCCATTGTATCTTCCACATCATCAACAGACTGGCCTTTCTAAAATGCAAAATACATTACTTGTTCTTTTATCACATATATTTGAGTGCCTACTCTGTGTGGACCTTGTCCTGGGCATGGGGCATGCAGTGAAGATGAACAGACGGGGTGCCTGTCCTCAAGGAACTTAAAATCTAGGTGAGGAGATAGATATCAAGTGGTGAGGGGTGTTGTAAGGAACCCGTGCTTTATGCCACACTCCTATTTGGGGACCTTATATGGTACCTACCAGTTCAAGCCAAAGCTCTGTAAAGGGTAATCCAGGTGCTTCAAAATCCAGCTCCTGCCTGCATTGCTGGGATCCTCTCCCAGCATCTCACACTTGCATCCTCTGCACCAACCTCACTCGGTATCTCAACATTCCTAGAAGAAACAAGTTTCCTCAAAGCTGCATGCTTAGGTATGCCCTCATGTGCCTGGAGGTTCTCAAGCATCCTATTGGTCCCTCAGCTACTGCCCTTACCTCATGTTTTAAGACCACACTTACACCTCACCTCTCCTGCCCAAACTCCCCGGATTTCCCCCAGTAGAGTTAGCAGCCAGTGTGCAACCCTTGTCGCCAACTCAGCCACACTTGTTCTGTGGTTCTGTACTCATTTGCTTATCTGTATCTCCTCATTCACTCATGAGGTGTCCTTAGCATCCGGCACACAATAGGTACTGTAGAGATGTTTGCTGAATAAATGAAAAAATGCTATAATACTCATATTTAGCCTAACATTTTTGTTAATTTGCTGGTTTTAATTTTTAATTGAGCTATAACCTACATACAGTAGCATGCAAATCTTAAGTGTGCAGCTCAGTTAACTTTTTACATGTGTTTATACCTGTGTAAGCATCCAGATCAAGATATAGAATTTTCCAGCACCTTAAAAAGTTTTCTCGTGCCTTTTACCAGTCAAATGTCTACCCACTAGAGATAAATGCTGTTCTGATTTTGTTAAACCATAGATTTGCTTTGCCTGTGTTTAGCAGCTTCTTTCACTCAACCTAATCCCTGGGAGGTTCATTGATATCATTGTGTGTATCAGTGGTTCATCCCTTTTTATTGTTTAGTACAGTGTGCTGGTTAGAAGCTGTTATATAACCCAGAAAAGGCCATGTTCTTTTGATCCATTCCTATGGGTGTGGACCTATTGTGGGTGGGACCTATTGATTAGGTTGTTTCAATTGAGATGTGACCCTCACAACTCCAGGTGGTCTTAAACCTTGACTAGGGTCCTTTATGAGAGGAAAAAGGATGGAAAAAAGCCAAAGAGCTGAGAGAGAGAAGCACCAGAAGAGAGCTCACAGGTGGAGAAACCCCCAGAGAGCTTGGAAAGAAAGCCCCTGGAAGAGCTGACAGAGAGGAGGCCACTGGAACTAGAAGCTGAAAGCAACAAGACCCAGGAGTGAAGAAGCAGCAGACACCAGCCATGTGCCTTACTATCTGACAGAGGAACCCTGGATCCCAGCAGCCTTTCTTCAGAGCCAGGTGTCATGCTGATGATGCCTTAATTGGTACATTTTCATGGTCTTAGAATCGTAAATATGTGAACTAATAAATCCTCATTGTAAAAGCCAACCCATATCTGGTATATTGCATTCCAGCAGCT
>PVKY010004665.1:0-18822 GCA_004027775.1 Bradypus variegatus
GAAAGCTTCTCTCTGGCACCACGAGGCTTTGTAGCTTGGGCTATGGGGGAGGGGTCTCCCAATTTGGATCCACAGCTTTTATTTACAGATTTTTTGCTGTGATCTTGGGCATTCCTTCCAATTCAGGTTGGTGTATGATGAGTGGTCAGTAACGTTTGTCCCCCTGCAGTTATTCTGGATTACTTACTAGTTGTTTCTGTTTTTTTTTTTAGTTGTTCCAGGGGGACTACTTAGCTTCCAGTCCTCTCTAAGCTGCCTTCTTAGATCCTGGTCAATTGGTTTTGACAAGACTCCCAAGTCTACCCAACTGGAACAGAACAGTCTCCTCAACAAATTGGTGTTGGGAGAACTGGATATCCATGTCCTGGTTTGCTAATGCTGCCATTATGCAAGATACCAGAAATGGATTGAAGCTATATTTGGTTACAAATTTACAGTCTGAAGGCCATGGAAATCTCCAAATTAAGGCATCAACACAAGTATACCTTCACTGAAGAAAGGCCAATGGCTTCTGGAAAACCTGTTAGCAGGGAAGGCACTTGGCTGGCATCTGCTGATTCTGAGTTGTGCTCCAGCTCCTTTCTCAGCTCCTGTGCATTCTTCAAAAATGTTGCCCTTCGGGTGTTTCATCCTCTCTTAGCTTCTCTGGAGCAAAGTGTCAGCAAAAGTCTGCTTTCAATGGCCATCTCCAAAATCTCTCTCTTGGCTGTAACACTGAATTCCTTCTGTCTGAGCTCTTATAGGGCTCCTGTGATTTAATTAAGACCCACACTGAATGGGCAGGGCCACACCTCCATGGAAATAATCCAATCAGAGTTATTTCCTACAGTTGGGTGAGTCACATCTCCATGGAAACAACCCAATCCAAAGGTTCCAATCCAATCAAGACTAAACACATCCACTCCCACAAGATTGCATCAAAGAGTATCTCATTTTTGGGGCCTTAATACATCCAAACCAGCACAATCCATAACCAAAAGAATGAAAGAGGACTGTTATCTTATACCCTATACAAAAATTAACTTAAAATCAAAGACCTAAATATAAGAACCAGTACCATAAAACTCCTAGAAGAAAATGTAAGGAAACATCTTCATAATCCAGTGATATGCAGTAGTTTCTTAGATCTTTCACCCAAAGAACAAGCAACAGAAGAAAAAAGTAGATAATAGTTGAGAATTTTTCAAAAATAGGGAGAGCCATCAAATCATAAATCCAGGGCACTCAGAGAACACCAAACAGAATAAATGCAAAAGGCCCACACCTAGGCTAACATTCGAACTTCAGAAAACCAATGAGAGAAAGAAAAATCTTTAAAGAAGCCCCAGAAGGGATTTGGGAGACCTTACTTATAGAGGAACACAGATGAGGATAATGTTGGACTTGTCTTCAGACCCATGCAAGCAAGGAAGAGTGGAATCAAATAGTTAAAGGGTTGAAAGAAAAACAATCCCATCCTAGAATTCCATATCCAGTAAAATATCCTTCAATATTGAAGGAGAAATACTTTCTCAGACTAACCAAAACTGAGGGGATTTATCATCAGTAAACTGACTTTTTGAGAAAAGATACATTCTTTGGAGAGAAGAAAAATTATATAGGTCAGAAACTCAGACTTCACAAAGAAAGCAAGAGCATAAGAGAAAAAATAGACAAAGGTAAAATAAAATCTTTTGTATTATTTTTTCCTAATTAATCTAATAGACATGTGTTCAAAATAATAAGACCAAGAGTGTAATGGGGGATTTTATCCTATAGATAACTTGAATGAAGGACAACATATTATAAGGAATTGGATGGAAAATTGGGAATATTCTGTTATAAGGTGACAATGATATCTGTGAAGTGGTGTAGTTATTTGAAAGTGGACTTAGATTGGTAGTAAATTTACATTGCAAAGTCTAGAGCAACCACCATAAAAACTTGATGAAAGATACCTAATTGACATGCTAAGAGGAGAGTAATTGGATCACATGAAGTGTTCAATGAAAACCAGAGATTGCAGATATAGTGGACATGAGAGAAACAAAGAATAACTGAACAAATAGGAAACTGTTAAAATATGGTAGGCATTAACCCAAATATGTTAATAATTATTTTAAATTCTAATTTTCTAAATATTCCAATTGAAAGCAAATACTGGGGAGACAGAGCAAGATGGCAACATAAAGAGGTGTGGAATTTAGTTAGTCTACTAAAGCAATTAGTAAGCAGCCAGGCACAACTAGAAAGTAGTGTGGAAGAACTGACTGGGGGACATCCATGATCAGATAACATCATACACCAGTCTGGAATGGGTAGAATGGCTGAGATTGCAGCACAGAACTGTGAGTAAAGCTCTCTCAACTGCAGAGTTGTGTGTCTCTCCCATTGGCACTGCAGACTGAGTGGAAAAACTGCACTGTGGAGAAAGAAACAGTCCCTGCTGGCTGCAAGGGAATGTAGCTCAACCAAGCTCCAATTGCAGTTTAATTAACAAATTTGGACTGCTGAATACATCCTACAAGCACAGGTAAACTCAAATCAAGATGGAAAGGAACCCAGAGGTTTATCCTGGCAGAGAGGAGGCAGGGTGATGGGAAAAAAATGTGTGTGTATATATATATACATACATGTAAATAAATTATAGAGGCTTTTGGAGTCCACTGAGCTTAGAATACTGGAAAAAGTCTGTGTTAAAGAAAAGGGGAACATAAAACTGTGTACCAACTATAGTTCTTGTCTGGTGATCTGGAGGTCTGGGGACTGGCTTTGAAAAGGAGACTTCTTGCTTTTTACCTTTTTTCTCTCTCATTCTAAGTAGCTCATTAGAGAAAGCCCATGGCAAGTTCAATTGTCAGCAGTGACATGGGCAAGGGTTGAGTTGAGATAGAGTCAAAAGAAAAACTCAAGTGTAGGAGAAAGCTCCCTAAAGGGCTTATCTTTCTTAAGAAAAGGGGGAGGTAGGGCCCAGCTCAAGGGTCTGCCCTCCCTCAGAGAACTCAGACCCTGGTGCCTGGTCGGGGGTGAAAGAAACAGCTTAAGCTTGGCTTCTGACACCCTAGGTCTCTGGCCTGGACAGAGTCCAGTTAGAAGTAAATACACAACCCATCTTCATGCTGGTCGGGAGCTGCAGGCTTGCAATTGCCACCTACAGGGCAGGACAGGAAAAGCACAGAGTCTAGAGGGTTCCCAGGCAAGTCTGACAACCTGCTGGGTCTCACCCTCAGGGAAACCTGACACTGAACACAGCCTCTTCCTAAGACCTGGGCCTGTCTGGCCTGGGAAAATCTGACTGGGGTAAGCAAGGAAACCAGATGCCTAGACAAGAAAAAATTACAGATCACACTAGGAAGAGTGAAGACATGGCCTAGTCAAAGGAAGAAACTTGCACTTCAACTGAAATACAGGAATCAAAACAGCTTATTATTAGTCAAACAAATCTAAATCAATTCAAAAATCAAACCAATGAATTGAAGGAAGATCTTGCAAAAGAGATGAAAGATAAAAAGAAGACACTGGGTGAACATAAGGAAGAACTTGCAAGTTTGAAAAAACAATTGGCAGAACTTATGGACATGAAAGGTACGCTAGAAGAGATGAAAAACACATTGGAGACATACAACAGCATACTTGAAGAGGCAGAAGAAAGGATGCAGGTACTGGACAACAGGACATCTGAAAATCTACGCACAAAAGAACAGATAGGGAAAAGAATGAAAAAATATTTGCAGGATCTCAGGAAACTGAGTGACAACAAGAAGCACATAAATATACATGTCATAGGTGTCCCAGAAGGAGAAGAGAAGGGAAAAGGGGCAGAAAGAATAAAGGATGAAATCATCACTGAAAATCACCCATTTGTTATGAAAGACATAAAATTACAGATCCAAGAAGTGCAGAGTACCCCAAACAGAAGAGGTCTGAGTAGACCAACTCCAAGACACTTAATAATCAGATTTTCAAATGTCAAAGACAAAGAGAGAACCCTGAAAGTAGCAAGAGAAAAGCAATCCATCACATACAAATGGAGATCGGTAAGTCTATGTGCGGATATCTTGGTAACAACGATGGAGGCAAGAAGGCAAATTTAAGATGCTGAAACAGAAAAATTGCCAAGCAAGAATTCTATATCTGGCAAAAAGGTCCTTCAAAAATGAGGGAGAGTTTAAAATGTTTTCAGACAAACAGACACAGAGAGTTTGTGAACAAGATACCTGCTCTACAAGAAATACTAAAGTGAGCACTACAGGCAGATAGGAAAAGACAGGAGAGAGAGGTTTGGAGAAGAGTGTAGAAATGAAGACTATCAATAAGGTTAAAAAGGAGAGAGGAAAAATAAAAATAAAATAAGAGATGACTTATAAAATCCAAAAGGCAAAATGGTGGACAGTAGACATTATGTTGAGTGAAATTAGCCAGAAACAAAAGGATAGATAGTGTAAGGTCTCACTGATATGGTTTAGCTTTTATGAGCAAAATTTGAGAGTTGAGAACACAAGTTATCAGGAGATAGAAAGAGGATAGAGATCAGGCATTTGATGCTGAAGGAGTACGGAAGGTTCAACAGGATTGACATATAGATCCAGAAATGGAATGGATAGCATAATGGTGTGTGATGGTAACACAAAATTGTAAGTACTCTGCACAAAGATGAATGTGAGTGCAGTTCAAAGAGGAGGGCAAAGGGCATGTATGACATCAGAAGGAAAGCTAGAAGATATTCTCTCTGGGATTCTATAACTTAGTGAAACCTAGAGTAGTCAATGATGGTGATTAAATGTACAAATATAAGAATTTTTTTAAATGAGGGAGAATAAATAAATGTCAACATTTCAACAGGTTGAAAATTGGATGGTATAGGGGAAAAATACAATCAATGCAAACTAGAGTCTAAGTTAATGGTAGCATTGTAAGATGCTTCCATTAATTGTAACAAAGGCAATATACCAAAGCTAAATGTCTGTAAGAGGGGGAAATATGGAATTGATATGGGATCCTTGGTGGTTGTGATGTTGTCTGACCTTTTCATTGTATTTTATTTTTATTTTTCTTCTGTCTTTTGTATTTTTGTGTTTCATTTTCTTTTCTCCTTTTCCTCTTTCTCTGAAGAACAGATGGGAATATCCTCATATATATTGTGGTGGTGAATGCATAATTATGTGATTATACTGGGAATCATTGACTGTTTCCTTAGGGTGAATGGTATGGTGTCTGAATAAAACTGTTAAAAAGTAAACAGAGGGATACAAGTGCTGGAGAAAATGTGGAGAGAGGGATGTAAATGTACTTATCCCCTGTTGGCTGGGAAGTAGAATGGTACAGCCCATCTGGAAGGCAGTGTGGTGGTTCCAAGGGAAGCTAACTATGGGGTTGGCATATGTTCCTGCAACCCCTTTGTTGGGTATATACTTGGAAGAACTGAGAGCAGGGAAATGTGTGGACATTGCACACTGGTGTTTATGGCAGCCATATTCACGATTCACAATGGACGGATGTCACCTAAGGGTACACTGACTTTTATACCGATTTGGTGAACTGTGGTGTGTACATACAATGGAATACTGGGTAGTGGCAAGAAGAAATGAAGTTATGAGGTAGGCACCAAAGTGAATTGACTGTGAGGACAGTATGTTGAGTGAAATAAGCCAGAATTGAAAAGACAAACATTATAACACCTCACTAATATGGGCTAACTATAATATGCAAACTCTGAGAATTGAGTCTGAGAGCACAGGTTATCAGGGGAAGGCTTATGGTAAAGCTCCCTAGACTGTGAGCTCTTACAGCAGTCACGTCTATCCCTGAGTTGTAATGGTTATCTCTGAATTCTGAGATGCTGAGCAGGTCCGTCCCTGTAACTTCGGGTATCTGTTTGACATCTGAGACTCAGAGCCAGAGTTCAGCAGCTATGAATGTCAGCATTACCCCACAGAGCAAATGTTTAAAAAAGCTGAAAAAGAGATCAGACTTCAATTGTCTATGTAAACAAAATGGGCTTGGTTAGAACTAAGGTAAACCAGACTAAAGGGATAAAGGATGATATTGACTGTGTTTTAAAACCTCAACTTCTGAGTGAGACCAAAGGATGAGATGTCTATTTGGAGCAAAATCTATACTTCCTGCAGCACGCTATATAATTTAACTTATATGGTCAGTTAATTTAAGCACCATAATTACATGGAACCTTGAATAGGGGGTGGGACCTGGTTGGTTTGTACAGGTTAATGTGAAGCCCTGATACATCCCAGAGTAATTCTGGCAGTGAACAAAAAGGATTTGCAAAGCCCCCTTGAGGGCCTGGGGGGAAATATGGAAACATTAACCTTCCCCACCTGGGGAATTCCTGATCTTCTCACAGGCATTGGGGACCACCGAGCCCTCGTTCCTGGGGTTTGCCCTTATGAAGTGTGTGACTGTCAAGGAGAGGCTAAGCTTCCTTACAATGGTGCCTGTTCTGGGTTGCTAGTGCTACCATTATTCAAAATACCAGAAATGGATTGGCTTTTATAAAAGGGGTTTATGTGGTTACAAATTTGCAGTCTGAAGACCCTGAAATTGTCCAAATTAAGGCATCAGCACAAGGAAGGCCAATGGCATCCAGAAAACTTCTGTCAGCTGGGAAGGCACATGGCTGGTTTCTGCTCCGGGCTTCTGGTTTCAAAATGGCTTTCTCCCAGGACATTTCCCTCCATGTTACCCTTTTTGTGCTTCACCCGTGTTGATGATGGAGACGACATCCTGTGACCCCGCCCACTGAGCATGAATGCTGGGCACATCTCCCAGCCGACTGAATTATAGGAGGAAGATGCCTCAAAACTTTGTGTGAGGGTGAGGTATAAAGACAGTTAAAATTTGCAGAGAGGATGGTGAGTGGGTTAGAGAGAATGGGCTTCTCCTCCGTGAAGGAAACTAGAGGGGGGCTGGAGAATGCCTGGGACCATGGTTTCGGGGTGTGACTGGTCACAGAGGGACCCTTAGAGGATGAAGTGGGGACATGGACAAAAACTTGGAGAGATGGCGCCTCGAGGGATGGACGTGCTGAGTTTGTTCAGCTGGGACCGAATCCCAGCTGGCAGCAGGAAGACAAGGGCATGGGTGGCGGCTCTCTGCTCCCTGCACCCACCTTGGCAGTTTGCTGGGGGTGACCCTCCATAGCCACATGCCCGGGAGCTCCCAGGAAGGAACCCAGGGGGCAGCGTTTTCTCCCCTCAAGGAAGTCCAGGGGTGCAGCAGAAAGAAGCAGGGACCAGAGAGGGCACCACATGGAGGCGTGAGGAGCCCGTCCACACCCCAGAGGCTCGTGGGTGCCCAGCAGCAGGGATGGGGCACGTTTGATCTGGAGGGTGCCTGTGAGCAGACTCCCTGCCCAACTGTGCAGAGTCCCAGTCCCACCCCCAGGACAGGCAGTCCCCAGAGCACACGGGGAAGAGGTGCCCTGATTGGATCCACACCGGGTTTGGACCCCTCTCAGCTTACAGGTGAACTTGGGGGAAAGCTGGCTAGAGAGTAAGAGGAGGCTCAAGAGAGCCACCTGCTGGTAGGATAGGGAAACTGCACACCAGCAATCTGCAGCTCTGCCATAATTATATATAAATGCTCAAATAATTCTGCATTTCCCAGAGTGTCATTATCAAGACAAGCAAATGTCCCAAATGTGTTAAAAGTTCATCTCTTTACATCTCAAACTTGTGATCTCCATTAGAAAAGGCCGGAGCCTCAACAAGTTTTGATTCAGCCGGCGTGGGACTTATCGAGTAACCTCACACTCAAGTAAGAGTCTAGGGACAGAGCATAGCTTCAAAGTAAAGAGCACTCAAGACAGGAGTTCAAATTTAACACACATTTACTAAAGGAGCACTCGAGTTAGAGGAACAAGTTTACAATGTGAAGGTCATTTGTACACTACCAAGCCTGGGGACTTCTGTCCCTTCCAGAAGTAGTGGGCTATGAGATCAGGAGACCTGCCCCATCTAAGTTACAGAGGATTTATAGAGCCTTTGACTCAGGGAGAATTCAACTGAGCCACACCCTACTTTTGTGTTTGAGCCACCGGTGGTGAGCGACAGGTCATGAACCGCAGGTGTGAACCGGGCATGTTGAACCACAAGTAAATAAAGATTAAAGAAAGGTGTCCACAGTGTTATCAGAGACTCAGACTTAAGCCTGAATGTACGCAAAATGAGCCACAGGTGAGTAAGGGAAAAAGGAGGGTATTCACAGCATTATTAGAGATTCAAACTTAATTTTGAATGCTTGCAAAACTTTACTGAAAATATTTTTCTTAATTTTAGTATGACTTTTGTAAGAGTGATATAACACACCTTTTACTTATATAAAACTAAAAATTAGGAGAGAGATTATACTTATTTCATATTTGCATAGTTTTCTTATTTCATTCTGTGTTCTAGTTTGCTAATGCTGCTGGAATGCAAAACACCAGAGATGGATTGGCTTTTATAAAGGGGGGTTATTTGGTTACACAGTTACAGTCTTAAGGCCATAAAGTGTTCGAGCTAACACATCAGCAAATCGGGCACCTTCACTGGAGGATGGCCATTGGCATTTGGAAAACCTCTGTTAGCTCGGAAGGCACGTGGCTGGCATCTTCTTGCTCCCAGGTTGCATTTCAAAATGGTGTTCCCCAAAGTTTTGCTCTTGGGGCATTTTGTCCTCTTCAAAATGTCACTCTCAGTTGCTCTGAGGTCCTTCTGTCTTGAATTCCTTTATATGACTCCAGTGATCCAATTAACACCCACCCTGAAAGGGCAGGGTAACACCTCATGGAAATTATCCAATCAAATGTTTCACTCACAGTGGATTGAGCCCCATCTCCATAGAAACACTCAAAGGATTCCAATCTAATCAACACTAATATATCTGCCCCCCAAGATTGCATCAAAGAGCATGGCTTCTCGTGGGACATAATACAACCAAACCACCGCAGATGGGAATTGCTGGGGCACTTGATATGCATATGTTCATCTATATGAGAAACTGCCAAACAGTTCTCCACAGTGGGGTATAATTGTACCCCCAACAGAAATGAATGGGGTTTCCAGTTGGTCCAAATCCTCACCAACATACTATGCTGTCAGTCTTATTTTTTTAATTCACACATTCTTCTGAGTATGAAGCAACATCTCAATGTTGCTTTAATTTGCATTTCCCTGGTAACTAATAATTTTTAGTACATTTTTACTTGCTTAGTAGCTCTCCTTATATCTTCTGTAAAGTTGTCTGTTCAACTCTTTTGCCCATTTTTGCTGGTCTGTTTGTCTTCTTTTTCATTGAGTTGTGAGCATTATTTATATAGTCTAAATACCTTCAACAGATAAATGCATTGTGAAGATTCTCTTTCAGTCTGTGGATTGCTTATTCATTTTTCCATGTGCCTTTTGATAAGCAGATAGTTTAACTTTGATAAAGTTATTTTATTTTATAGTTAGTGCTTCATTATGTGTTCTGTCTAAGAAATATTTTGTCTAGAAAAGTCATGAAGATTTTCTCCTACATTTTCTTATAGAAAAGTTTTATATTAGCATTTATATTTAATGCTAAAGTCTATGAGCCCTTTCTAATTAATTTTTGTGTATGGTATGAGGTAGGGGGTTGATGCTATTTTTTTCTCCACATGGATATCTAGATTTTCCAGCATCATATGAAGAAAAGCTTTTCTTTCCCATTGTATTATGTTGTTGCCTTTGCCAATAATGAGTTGACCATATATGGTCTAGATCTGAACACTCTCTTCTATTCCACTCATCTATGTCTATTTTACCACCAATAAGACATTGTTTTGATTAGCAAATCTTGATATTATATAATATAAATTGTCCAACTGTGTTCTTTTTAATATGATACAGGCTAATGTAGGTCCTTTGTATTTCTATAGATACTTTAGAACTAGCTTATCAATTACTACCAAAAAAAACCTGAAATTTTTATTTGCACCATATCGAATCTACATCTCAATTAGAAAAAAATCTTAACAATATTGAGTCTTGTGACTCTCGAACATGACATAGATCTTGCTACATTTAGATATTTAATTTCTTTCAAAGGTTTTGTACATTGTGCTGGTTTAGATGTATTATATCCCCAACAAAAGCCATGATCTTTTAACCCGATCTTGTGTGGAATTTTTTAGTGTTTCCATGGAGATGTGACTCACCCAACTATGGGTGAGACCTTTGATTAAATTATTTCCATGAAGGTGTGTGCCCCGCCCTTTCAGGGTGGGTCTTCGTTAGTTCACTGAAGGACTTACGAGAAGCTAAGAGCCGACACAGAGGCTGACGCCAGGAGACACTTAGAGACGTTTGGAGATGTGGACGGAACGACCTTTGGAGATGCTAAGAGATGAGACTCACAGTTTGCCCTAGAAAAACAAAGAGAGGCCCCCCAGATGCTTAGAGAGAAACATCCTGGGAGAAAGAACAGGAGCTGGGAGAGAGGACTAGGAGAGACCCAGAGACATTTTGGAGAAAGCCGTTTTGAAAGCAGAACCCAGCAGCAAAGGACCAGCAGAAGCCAGCCACGTGACTTCCCAGCTGACGGAGGTGTTCCAGCTGCCTTCGGCCTTTCTTCAGTGAGGGTGTCCTCTTGTTGATGCCTCTGTTTGGCCACTTTTATGGCCTTTGAACTGTAAAACTGTAACCTAATAAGTCCTCTTTATAAAAGCCAATCCATTTCTGGCATTTTGCATAATAGCAGCATTAGCAAACCAGAACACACATTTTCACTAAATGCATTACGAAGTATTCTATGTTTTGATGCTATTGTAAATGATATAGTTCTTATTTCATTTTCAAATTATTTGATGTTGTGATACAGAACTTTTTATATTGAACTTCTATTCTGCAACCTTGTCAAATTTCATTTATTAGTCCTAAGAGCATTCTGTAGATTCTTTAGGATTGTCTGTAAACATAATAATGGATTCTGTGATTAAAGATAGTTTTACTTCTTCTTTTCTAATCCCAATCCTTCTTCCTTTGTACCCTATTCTTTCATTTCTTTTTCTTGACTTAACTGCCCTGCACAGGACTTCCAGAGAAATGTTGAGTGGAAGTGTTAAAAGCAGACACGCTGTCATCTTTCTGATCTTTGGGGGAAAGGATAGTGGTTCCCGTCATCCAACTGGGCAAGCTGCTTTCTGTTTCTACTTTGCTGAGGTTCTTAAGTATGATGAGGTAGTGGACACTGACAGCAGTTTTTCTCTATTTAAATGAATTTCTTCCTTTATTCTGTTAATATGGTGAATTATATTTGTTGATTTTTGAATGTTGAAAACAAACTTAAATTCCTAGAATAAACCTCACTTAGTCATGATGTGTTCTCCTTTTTATAATAGTAGTGGATTTATACATCAATATTTTAAGGTAATTTTCATTTATGTACATGAGTGTTATTTGTCTATAATTATAACTTTTTAAATATTCCTGTCAAATATTTGCATCTGGGTTATGCTGGCCTCAAAACATAAATTGGCTAGAGTTTCATCCTCCTCTCTTTTCCAAAAGTAAGATTGATGTTACTTGTCCTTAAATATGTATTAGAATTCACCAATCAGGACTTTTGGGCCTGGAGGTGTGGGTAGGGGCAGGTAAAACCGTCTTTATTCTCAAATCCCATTGTTGTTTACATAGAACTAAGGAAACTTCAAAAACCTACTGAACTGAACAAGGTTAAGGGGTAAAGGAACAATATTTTTTAAAAATCAATTGTATTTCTGAATACTAGCACATTCCCTTAATAGGTGTGAGGCTATTCTGAGTCACTTTCTTTTTATGTCAATTTTGGTCATTTGTGTTTTGAGGAGAGTTTGTCTATTTTAAGTTGTTCAATTTATTGACACAAGTTTTCCATAATACCCTCCTCATATCCATTTAATGTCTGGGAAACCTGTAGTAATATCCTTTCTTTCCGTCTTAATCCTAGTGGCTTGTGTTTATCTCTTTCCTTCACCAGTCCTCCTTGAGTTTTCTCAGATAGCTTTACCAAGATATAAGCCAAATGGAATACAAATCACATTTAAAGTATAGAATTCCATGGTCTGTGGTATATTCACAAAGCTGTGCAATCATCACAGTTTAGAACAGTTTCATTGTGCCAGTAAGAAACTCCTACCCGTTCGCATCACTCCCATTTCACTGAGTTTTATCAATTTTGCTAATTGTTTCATAAAGCCAGTTTTTGAGGCTGTTTTCTATCATTCCCTTTTAATTTGTGGATTTCTTGTCTTACCTTTATTATTTCCTTTCTTCTACTTTGGGCTTAATTTGTTCCTTTATTCTTAAAGGTGGAGACTTAGGCCACTGATTTAAAGCTTTATTCTTTTTTTCTAATAGAACGAATGAATCTATAAATTTGCCGTCCCTGAAACTCCAGATTCCTCAGCGTCAGGGGTTTGGGTTCATCTCTGCCAGGACCCACAGGGAGTGCCAAGTAAACCTGGTGCCAGGGCCAGCACCAGGCCCCGGGGGCTCGTCTCCCAGTGGTGACTCAGTGTAAGTGAAGGAGTCAGCGCCTCTCGGCAGGCTCGTCAACCCTGATCCTCGCGAGCTGGTGGTCGCTGCTGCTTGGAGGGAGCAGAGGGGAGCAAGTCTGGAATTCAAAGGACCCCCTGGAGAATCTTCTAGGGTTTCCTCTTCCTGTGACACCTATAGCAGGCACACACCTGGTGACAACTGTAGCAGCCACATGCAGGTGACAACATAACAGCCACACACCTGGTGACAACTGTAACATTCACACACCTGGTGACAACTGTAGCAGCCACATGCAGGTGACAACATAACAGCCACACACCCGGTGACAGCTGTTGCAGCCACACACCCGGTGACAGCTGTTGCAGCCACACGCCCGGTGACAGCTCTAGCAGACACAGCATGTCAAATCCTCAGGCCCCTTGGAGAAGACTGTTCAGGTTACCTCACTGGACGAGGGACCCGTGAGGGGTGCTGGAGGGGAAGGTGGTGGGGATCCAGTCATCTCAGAAGCAGCTGCCGCAGCAGGGCCCAGAGCTTGTCCCACCATCCTCCCTTTATTATTTTTTTTCTTTTGAAAGAACTGTAAGGGCCAAAGCCGTGGAGAACCAGTGGCAGTGGCCGGTCTGAGTGCCTCTGAGCAGTGAAGGGGGGTGGGGACAAGTGGAATGTCGGGGTCCCACCCATACCCCCCTGACTCTCCCTGTGCACACAGACACCTCCCCACTTCCTGCCTGAAGCTCTCTCGGGACGCAGGGTCGGGCTCACGCCACACTCGGGGCCGGCGACAATACAGGCTGGTGGCAGCCGCGGACGCAGCCCTCGGCCACACCAGGCAGGCGGCAGCCCTGGGGCAGAACTGCTCCGAGTGTGCCCGGCTGGGCCCGATCCTAGGGGCTCCGCCTGAGACGCCCGCGTTCTGTACAGACAGAGCTACTCCGCACCGATGATGGTGCCTTTCCTGCTCAAGACAAAGGGGGTTGAATTTCTCTGGTCCAAAAGAAAGAATTCTTCTTGGAAGGTGGAGGATTTGGGAGACTTTTCCATTTCTCGGTCCAGGAGTGCCCTCTGCTGTTGGTATTAAAAAGTGCGCCCCTTTGACTTGCCCTTATGTGGCTTGTTGCTGCAGAGGAGAGGCTAAACTTGCGTGTGGTTGTGCCTAAGAGTCTCCCCCTGGGTGCCTCTTTGTTGCTCAGATGTGGCCCTCTCTCTCTCTAACTGAGCCACCTTGACAGGTAAACTCACTGTGCTCCCCCCTACGTGGGACCCAACGCCCAGGGGTGTGAACATCCCTGGCAATGCAGGATATGACTCCTGGGGATGAATCTGGACCAGGCATCGTGGGACTGAGAGTGTCTTCTTGAACAAAAGGGAGATGCAAAATGAGACGAAGTAGAGTCGGTGGCTGAGAGATCTCAAATGGAGTCGAGAGGTCACTCTGGTGGACATTCTTTACATGCTATACAGATAACCCTTTTTTAGGTTTTAATGTATTGCAATGGCTAGAAGTAAATACCTGAAACTACCAAACTCCAACCCAGCAGTCTGGACTCCTGAAGATGATTATATAATAATGTAGATTGCAAGGGGTGACACTGTGATTGTGAAAACCTTGCAGATCGCACCCCCTTTATCTAGTGTATGGATGGATGAGTAGAAAGATGGGGATAAAAACTAAATGACAAATGGGATGGGATGGGGGGATGGTTTGGGTGTTCTTTTTTCATTTTTATTTTTTTGTTCTTGTTCTGATTCTTTCTGATGTAGGGAAAATGTTCAAAAATAGATTGTGGTGATGAACGCATAACTAGATGATCATACTGTGAAAGGGTGACTGTATACCATGGATGATTGTATGCTATGTGCATGTGTTTGAATAAAACTGAATTTAAAAAAAAAGTGCGCCCCTTCTACTAAAGGCCAGCTCTACCTGGAGAGGACAGTTCAGGGCAACCAGAGCTGCAGGAAAGTGAACAGAGACATCCTGGTAAGACAAGGGCTGTGTGAGGGAGAACCCCAAGTTCTCTGCATAAACTCTGCCCAAATTCATATGGCAGGCACCAAGGAGTCCAGCTAAAGGCAAAAGAGCTGAGTGAAGATGTAGGCTGCCACCAACTGCAGAGCTTGAGTTTTAATTCAGTCAAGTTAACTGCCTACTTAAAAAAAAAGATCAATAGTCTCCAGAGAAATATAGCAAAATCCAAAGTTTATACGCCATGTTCAGTGTGCAGTCCAAAGTTGCTCAACATATGATGAAAAAGGAAAATATGACTCATTCTAAAGACAAAGGACTGACCCTCTGTTGACAGGGATCTTAAAATTAGCAAGCAAGGATTCTAAAGAAGTTGTTACAACACTTAAGAATGTGAAGGAAAATATGCTGTTTCTAAATGAAAAGATAGAAAATCTCAGGAGAGAATTGGAAATTGTGAACAACCACCAAATGGAAATTCTAAAACTAAAGATTACAAAACATGACACAAAAAAATTCACTGGATGAGGTCAACAGAAAATTTAAAAAAGTCAATGAACCTGAAGGTAGACCAATAGAAATAATCCAATCCTAACGGCAATGAGGAGGGGAAAAAAGATAAAAAACAAAAAGAGCCTCAGGGACCTGTGGGACAATATCAGAATGTCCAACGTGTGTGTAATTGAGTCCTGGAAGGAAAGGAAAGCAATAAAGAGGCAGAAGAAATATTTGAGAAAGTAACAGATAGAAATTTTCCAAATTTGATGAAAAACCTCAAATAATGACCCAAGAAGCTTAGCAAAACCCAAGCAGGATAAATCTTATGAAGACAACACCTAGGCACTTCAAAGTCAAAGTGCTGAAAACCAAATTTAAAGAGAAAATCTTGAAGCAAGCAGAGAAAAAAGGACACATCACAAGCAGGGAGACAGTGAGGTACATGCGCATTGACATCTCGCTCGGACCACGGGGGACAGAAGGGAGTGATACAGCATCTTTGAAGTGCGGAAGGAAAGTAACTGTTCAACGCAGGATTCTGCATCCGTTGAAAATATTCTTAACAATAAGAACAAAATGAAAACACATTCAGATAAAAGAAACCTAAAAGCCAACTCAGCAGGTGAACTCGCTGCCCTCCCCCTAAGTGGGACCCGACTCCCAGGATGAGCCTAGACCGGCATCAAGGGACCGAGAAAACCAAAAGGCGGAAGAGAAATGAAACCAAGTGAAGTTTCAGTGGCTGAGAGATCACAAATGGAGTCAAGAGGTCATTTTGGAGGCTTTTCTAGTGCATTATATAGACATTCCTTCTTAGTTTTTAGTGTACTGGAATAGTTAGAAGGAAATACCTGAAACTGTGGAACCACAACCCAGTAGCCTTGATTCTTGAAGACGATTGTATAACTATGTAGCTTACACTGTGTGACCGTGTGACTGTGAAAACCTTGTGGCTCACACCCCTTTTATACAATGTATGGACAGATGAGTAGAAAAATGGGGACAAAAAGTAAATGAATAATAGGGAGGGAGGATGGGTGTGAGATATTTGGGGTGTTCTATTTTACTTTTATTTTTTTTCTTATTTTTATTTTTTAGAGTAATGAAAATGTTCAAAAATTGACTGCGTTGATTAATGCACAACTATATGATGATACTGTGAACAATTTGGATGATAGTACAGTATGTGAACATATCTCAATGACATTTCAGTAAAACAAAAAAGAAACCTGAGAGAATTTATGGGCAGCAGGCCTGCAGTACAGAAATGATAAAAGAAGTTTTTCGGCCTAAAATGAAAAGATCTGTGATGGAAACGGGGACCCTCAGGAAGAAACAAAGCATCAAAAGTGGTTAGCACCAATGTTCCTAGTGGCATTGTTCACATTGCCAAGGGATGGACACAATCCAAGTGTCCTTCAACAGACAGGTGGATAAACAAAATGTGATATATGCATACAATGGAATACTATGCAGCAGTCAGAAGGAACAAGGTCCTGAAATACATGGCAACATGGTTGAACCTTGAAGACATAATGCTGAGTGAAATAAGCCAGGCACAAAAAGAGAAATATGATATGCTACAACTAATGTGAACATTGAAAAATGTAAAATAAATGGTTTATAAGGTAGAATGTAGGGGACCTAGAGATAAACAGAGGCTAGTAAAGGGGGAGTGATAACCTAATATGTGCAGACATGATAATGAGGGTGAACTTAATGGTATGGGAATGGACAGAGATGCTGATGGTTCATTAATGGGATAATAAGTATCCAAACTGCATTGAAGGTGAACGTGCTCGAAAGTGGTTGTTTAAAGACATGTGACCCACAGAATAGCACCACAAACATAAATAAGTGTTAGCATGACATACTGACAACCTAGGGCATTGGTACAAAGAGTTAAACAGAGTGGAATATGGAAAAACTACCCGTTACACATTAAAGACTATATTTAATAGGAATATCTTACCAGCTCTACGCTAATACTAGAGATGAATAACTAGCAGCTGATAAAAGCTCTGGGATGTTTTGTGTTATGATAATTGTTTAAAATTGAGAGTGATGATTGTACAACTAAGAAGATAATGTGAGACACTGATTGTTTATCTTGGACAGAATGTATGCTATGTGAAATTAGGAAACCCCTACTTAATAAGTCAAGCCCTCGATCTTGAGGCTTACTCTTGTGAAATGGGCTGTGAAAGGGAAGCTAAGCCTTCCTATAATTATGCATGAGGCACCTCCGAGAACCTCTTTTGTTGCTCAGATGTGGCCTTTCTCTCTCTAAGCGCAGCTCTGCAAATAAATTCATTAACCCCCCCCCCACCACCAACGAGAGACATGACTCCCAGGGGAATGAATCTCCCTGGTGACATGGGACACAATTCCCAGGAATGAAACTGGCCCTGGCAGCAAGGGATTGAAAATGTCTTCCTGACCGAAAGGGGGAAGAGAAAGGCAACAAGCCGAGGCCACTGTGGCTGAGAGATCCCAATGGAGTCGAGAGGCTGTCCTGGAGGTTTCCCTCGCACAAACTCCAGCTAGACATCCTGAACGGTCACAGTACGCTAAGACCTAACCAAAAGTAGTCCCCAAATACCTGGGTCCCTACCTGAGACTTTATAAAGGTTTCACCACTAAGTTTTATCTCTCAGAAACTTAAATCGACCAGAGTGCTCCTAGGCCAGGGAATTCCTAAAACCCAGAGACAACAGCTTCTTCAAGATCAACTATCAGATGCAGCCCCCTTTCCAATACTGTCAACACCCCCCTTTCAATTTGAACAATTTAGGGTACTCACGACCTAGACATCCCTGAAAATCGAGAAAATGATTGAATGAGAGGAAGAGATAGCAACAGACAAGTAGGATTTAACAAATGATTATGAATACTGACACTTTATATAAATACATATCTTTTTAGATGCCAGTGTATTAGAATAGCTAGAAGGAAATAACTGAAATGGGGAACTGTAGCCTATAACATTCTTGGAAATTTGTTCTATAGCTATTCATTGAATTGTGTCTTGAAAATTTTCGCCTTTCTTTAAATATCATATATTTCACAATAGGAAAAGAACTAAAACTTTGGAACTGTAAACCATAGCATTTTTTGAAATTACCTATGTAACTGTTTGTTTCGCTGTACTTTGAAAGTTAACACCTGTGCCAGTTTAAAAGTATTATGTCCCCCAAATGCCATTATTTTTTATGTAATCTTGTGTGGGCTGAACTATCAGTGTTAATTAGATTGTAATTCTTTGAGTGTTTCCATGGAGATGCACCCCACCCTACTGTGGGTGATAACTCCAATTGGATAATTATCATGGAAGTATTGACCTGCCAACTGGGTAGGTCTGAATTAAATTACTGGAGCACTATAGAAGATCAGACAGAAGGAGCAAGCTGGTACAGCCAAGAGGGATGCTTTGAAGAAGGCACAGGAGCTGCAGAAGAGAGACAGTTTGAAGACGGCCATTGAAAGCAGACTCTTGCTGCAGAGAAGCTAAGAGAGGACAAATATCCTGAGTGCAACTAAGAGTGACATTTTTGAGGAACTGCAGCCTAGAGAGGAACGTCCTGGGAGGAAGACATTATGAAACCAGAACTTTGGAGCAGACTCCAGCCACGTGCCTTCCCAGCTAACAGAGGTTTCCCGGACACCACTGGCCATCCTCCAGGGAAGTACCTGATTGCTGATGTGTTACCTTGGACACTTTATGGCCTTAAGACTGTAACTGTGTAACCAAATAAACCCCCTTTTATAAAAGCCAATCCATTTCTGGTATTTTGCATTCCAGCAGCATTAGCAAACTAGAACACCTTTCTGTAAATATGTTATATTTCACAATAATGGAAATAACTGAAATTGTGGAACTGT
>PVKY010004666.1:0-18816 GCA_004027775.1 Bradypus variegatus
GGCATATTCTCACCTTGTCTGTTCTGCTTATGACTGTTGACCTATATTAGGATATTTTTGGATATTTCAGGATGTTCTCCTGCATTTTTTCTCTACTCTTGATTTCCTTAACATCACTCCCCATTGGTTTTCATCCTCCCTCTGATCATTCCTCTGTGGGCTCCTTTCTTCCACATTTCATTCAAATTCCTTAAGCAACTATACCCGCTGCCTTAATTTAAACACTAACTGCAGACAAGTAACTCCAGAAGCTGGCCTCTCAACTGAGCTACAGGCCTAGGTGTCCCATAGGCTCCATCCAAGCAACAGGAACACAAGTTGCCTTCTTATCTCCTCTCTCAATCTGGCAGGCCATCATCTTAGACTCCTCTCCCTCCTGCACTCAACATGCACTCAGCAGCCTCTAACTTCTTGTCTCTCTGCAATCCATCTCCTACTCTCATCCTCAAGCCGTTTGTCTTAGTTCAAATCCTCATCAGATCCCACCTGGACCACTAAGACTCCTAATGGTCTTGCTGTCCTCCAAGGCTGCCAATGTGGGCATTCTAAGAGCTAGCTCTAAGCATGCTTCCTGCCCTTGCTTAAAATCCTTTGTGGGCTGCCGGTAATTCAGGAAATACAATCCAGATTCCTGTGGATGACACAAGAGGTCCTGGGACCTGGCACCATCAGCCCTCCAGCCCTATCTCCATCTCTACCCCACACCCACCTCTGTTCCCCATGTTCCAGACTCAACTCCCCTGACCATTTCACATCCAGAACCATGTGCCTGACATATTCCTGGCCACCTGACACCCTCACTTCACCAACTCTTTATGTAGTCATTTCTTTAAAACCAATTATACACATACACATCAACTATTGAGCTCATGAGAAAAGGATTTCAAAATATTTCACCAGTGGTAAACAAGGGCACCCATCCATCAAAACGAATGCTGGCCATGGGGCTGGAGTAGTGTCCTGGAAGCCCCCGGTTCTGCCAGGAAATTAAACTCTTAGTTGCTGGATTGTGAGGAGGGCTCAGGGGACTCAGCACAGCAGTGATTTACCAACCAGCTCGGACGTATTTCAAGCTCTTATCCTCTGATATGGCTCATATGAGTGCACCCTGGAGCTCTCACTAGGTACCAGATGCTGTGCTAATCTAAACCCTCTCCATCCACCTCATACGGTTCTCGCAACCACTCTGTGTAGTAAGTGTTGTTGCCATTCTAAGGGACTTGCCCAAGTCACAGGGTTAAGTGGTGGAGCAACCTGCTCACCAGTGTGTTGAGTCCTGCCTTGGGAGGGGAACTGCAGGCTGCCTTCCTGGTGCTGGATCATCTGCAGCTTAATCAACTTCTTCAGTAACTTGTGACTATTCCATGTTCAAAGGGCTGGACAACCCCTTGATTCCTGAAGGTTCCATCACTCATGGAAGCATTTCAAAGGGCTTCCCCAGGGGCTCTAAAGCCTGTTCTAACCACCCCAGCCCAATCTGTGGCCACTCCCTCCTTTGGGCCCCACTAAACCTGGCTATAGCACCTATAATTCCCTTTGACACCTATCAATTTATAAGAATGAGGAAAAGAATCCTGTCACGTGCATCTTTGTTTCACTAGAGCTTAGCAAAATGTCTGGATATGTGCTCAATAAACGTTTACTCAATGAATGCATGAGCAGATCCATGAACCAACCAGACAGACCTGTGATGTTATCTGAGGTAGGGTCTATCTCTAACTGCCCTTCCATGAAAAATACGTTTATACATTCTGTGGTGGTTTAAAGCTGTACATACCAGAAAATCATGTTCTTAAAGTTAACTTATTCTTGTGGGTATGAACTTATTGTAAGTAGGAGCTTTTGATGAGGTTACTTCAGTTGAGGCAGGGCCCAGGGTGGGTCTTAATCCTTCTACTGGAAACCTTTATAAAGGGGATAAAAAACCATGGAAGCAAGAAGCTGAAAGCAAGGAAACCCAGAAGAGAAGGGAGAGATCAGCAGACACTGCTGCGTGCCTTGCCATGTGACAGAGGAGTCCAGGATCGCGGCAGCCAGTCTTCAGGAAGAAGGCATTGTCTTAATGATGTCTCGATTTGGACATTTTCATAGCTTCAAAACTGTAAGCTTGTAAACTAATAAATACCCATAGTTAAGAGTCAATCCATTACATGGTATCTGCTTTGAGCAATTTAGCAAACTAAAATACATTCCTTTTATTTTCACCACTTGAATTTATATTTGACCATTTCCCTGACACTTGTAGATGTTTTCTTCTCTAATACTAAATGAGAATCTATTGAAATACTCAATAGTCTGAGATTAAAGACTGCAGATTAGGGGGACATCTAAGGAGAGGCAGAAGGAAGAACAAATACATGCCCAATGCAACCAACTAATCTGGAAGGAACAAGGACAATTCAATTTTCTCCATACATGGGAGTTTATGCTGTGCACCACCCTCCCAAAAAGAGGCAAAATAGGTTATGAAAGTATACATACCAACTCTTGGACTTTAAAGTAAATAAAAATTTCTAACACCTCCTAGTTTGCACACTGCTTTGGGAAAACACACCAAGCTCAGGGTTGTGGAGCCTTGGGGATGCTGCTTCAAGGACCCAGAAGAATGACTCATAGAGGAAGTTCAGAGAAGAGGGGCCCTAAGAGCGAGAAAGGCAGGTAGGAAGTCACATATGCCCTCAGATCCTGGCACCTCCACTCCCTGGGTGCAAGAAAACAGGACGTGGGCTCCTGAAGCCTCGGGCTCTGCAACGGGCAGCGGGCGCTCCACAGATCAGGCTGGACGGGCCCTGTGCTGGTGGAAGGTGCCAGGAGGTGGACACGGGATAGTCACGGTTTAGAGCAGGGGCTGGGTTCAAACCTCAGCCTGGCCACTTCCTGGCTATGGTCTTGCATGATGCCCACTGCCCCTCAGCCTGCTCCCGCCCTGCAAAACAGGGAATGATGCCACCCATCTCAGATGAGTACTAGGAGGAATGAACAGCGAGGCCTTGGAAGGGCTTAGTGCAACGCCTGGCACACAAGTACTCCACAGACAGCATCTGTTACTGAGTGGGAGACAGCGGACAACCCAGGGAAGCAACGGAGACACGGCAGGTGTACAGTGGGGCCAGAGGTCGCTAGGACAACCTGCGACTGTGGTTCTCAACCCCGGCGGCAGGCTAGAATCAGTGAGGGAGCCTTTAAAATGCCAGTGCCAGCCTTCTTTCCACCGACAGAAACTGCACCATGGGGGCAGGGCCCAGGCATTTTTTTAAAGCTCTCCAGAAGATTCTAACAGGGAGTCTGGATCGAGACCCACGGCTACAGCAAACAAAGGTGGAGACAAGCGACAATCTATAATCAAACCACAAAGAGTCAATCGAAAGTACGACCCCAGGCCCAACAGCGAGGTTGCCTTGGTTCTGGGACTGAAAAGAATAGTTTTATAATTGAAAAACATATTATTTTCTAATCCTGAAATACTCCATGCCAATAAAACACATCATAATACTAACTTTTCAGAAAGCCAGCACTCTGGAAAAAGTCCTAACAAAGCTCAAATGTTTATTAAGAATTAAAAATACTGTAAATAAGCCATACAGTTCATTTCACAGTAAACTAAACAACCCTTTTTTTCTTTTCAGTTTTTTTTTTTTTGAAGGGCAAGACGGCCATTGAAGAACAGTACAGCTCAAAGGGAAAGGGATACAGCAAACAATTACAGAAACGCAGCGCACGCTTCGTTCACTGACAGATGGGGGTCTGCTCCCACAGCAAACCTCTTCATGGACAGCCTATTAGAATAAAGAGAGACGGCCTGCATTCCCCCAGGGACCCACCCCATTCCTTTGTGAACAGCTTAGGAGAGAATAATACATCTCTTGAAAGAATCCCAGGACTCCCTTTTCAGGGAGTCTAAATCGATGCATTATTGGTTGACTCAACCAGGAGAGCTGCCACAGGCAGGCCACTGGGGACTCTGCGGGGTGCTGTGCCTCAACATTCAGAACCGTCTGAATTCTTTGCATAGTTGCCTTTGATATCACTAGATGATTCAGGAATGGAAAGGACAGCCACTCCACGGGGAGGTGACCCTCAAGCAGCCAGCAGATTCGAATGGAGGACCAAGGTTTCTCTCCTCCTCCCAACTAAGAGCTGACACGAGTTTTAACCAGTTAAAAGCGGAAGACAAGAAATGAGTGACATCTCATGAAAACGTCAACCAGAAGTGTATATATATAAAAAAAAAGTAAAATTAATTTTTCTCAAAACAATTAGAAAGAGAAGTGCCCACTCCACACCCTGTTTTTTTACTTGAAATCTGTCAAGCCAGGCATTTTGTTTCTTTCTTTGTTTTTCATTTTTTGTATGTTTTCTGAGGTTAGGGTTAATATATTTCTGCTGATCTCTGGCTGAAACAGCTATCTTTGCTCTCTGATGCTAGAGACATCCCTTCTGAAAGCCACCTCTGATTCACAGGGCTTGGGCCTTCAGGAAACCAACCAAAAGCAGAAGCAGAAAATTTAAGAAACAACGGTGTGGGTAATGATTGTAACTAAATTAACCGGGCACAAAAATACAACATCGTGGAGTTCCAGGTGACATCTACTGCTCTTTGAGAGAGGACAATAAATTGGGAGAGGGGGTGGGGGAAGAGGTGACAAAAAGGGTTGGGAGAAAAAAAACAACACATTTTTTGGTCATGAGAACTGGACTGTAAATCCGCACCCTGCAGACATGATGCATTTAGACTTTTTCATGAATCTTTTCGACTTTCACAAACAACCTATCCAGATCATTCCTCAGGTCATCTAGTAAACCCTTGGCTGATTCCAAGTTGTTCTCAGTGGTTTCTATTTTGACCGAGTATGCGACCAAGCTGTCCACGGCAGTCCTGAGCATCTTCAAGTCTGACTCCACTTGGGTTACTGAGGATTTTAGGTTGTCTAGAGAAGAAAGCTTGTCCAGGTAGTCCTGAGGAGGCAGCGGGGCCGCCCGGGCTTGGTCCTGACTGAGCAGCGTGTGAACTTGCTCCTGCACCCTCTGGAGTGCTTCCAAGGTGCTGGGGAGCTCACCCACGCTTCTCTTCAGCTCCTCCACGTCTGCGTAGAGGGCGAGCTGCGCCTCCCCCAGGCTCCTCACGGAGCTGGCCACGCCGTCCTCGTCTGCCTCTGAGGAGGACCCCAGGCCTTGCACATGCTCCTGCAGGGCACTCAGGCGCTGCTCGTACTCCTCAGTCTTCGACAGGAGGGATTCCAGATTCTCCGTCTGCTGCGCAGAGGCTGTCTGCATGGAATGGACTCCATCTTCCACGGTTTGGAGCCTGGAGTCCAATCCTTGGCTCTTCTCCTGGAGCGCTTCTAAGGCATCGAAGTTTTTGAAAACTCTGCCTTCTTCCAGCCTGCTGGATTCGGCCTTGAGTTGGTGGAGCTCCTCCTCAAGCCTCCTGATTGCCTCTGGGAGGCGGGAAACGGCCTGCTCCGACTGGAGAACCTTCTCCGTGAGGGCCTGCAAGGTGAGGTGCTCCGAATCAGCTGCCTCCTTGAACTTCTGCTGCTCCTGTTTGAGGCTCACCAGCTCTTTGACCTCTGTGTACATGTCGGACTCCACGGTCTGCAGGGAGCTTCTCAGGGCCTCGATGTCCTTGTCTTTGGACTTCACAGAGGCTTGTACTTCCTTCACAACTTCCTTCAAGGCTTTCAAGTCCTGCTTGTACCCCTCAGATTCTTCCAAAGAGGCAACCTTCGCCTTCACGTCATTTATCTCCTTCTGGCTCCTCTTCTGGACTTCGGTGAAGATGGCGATGTTGTCGTTGATGGACTTGGTGAGCTCCGTCAGTCGTTCCTCCACTGTATTCTCAAGAGATGTGAAGTCCCGCTCTCGGGCATCCTTCACCACGTGGATCCCATCTGAGAGGTCTTTGAGAATCTCATTCTGGAGTTTCTGCAGAACTTCACTGATGCGGTTGATCTCACTCTCCCCTTGTTTCACAGCTTTCTCTGTGAGATCTTGTTTATGTTGAGAGCTCCTCAAGATGGACTCGAAAGTCCCAAACGTGGCTTGCAGAGACTGCACCTGGAACCAAAATCCAGATGTTAACTGCTGAGAAGAGCTAAACGTTAAACTATAGAGCTATAGTTTCATGTCTGCCCAACTTTCAGACGCCGCCTCTTCTAGAATGCGCATTACACTTTTCCTACGGAGAACCACCCATGCACAAAGAGACCAACCCAAGGACCACCCCCTTCCTTCCAAGTGCTCCAGCAATGGGTTTGTAAACCCAGCCTGTCCCATCAGCATTTTCCATCTCCCATCCCCAGCTCAGGCCAGAGCAATTAACCCATAGATGGGCATGTGGCCCAAGTCAGGCCAACAAGACATTCCAGGACTTCTGTTAAAACTACTATTGGGAAGTTTTATGTATGTGAATATATCTCAATAAAATTGAATTAAAAAAAAAACTATTGGAAAGGAAAACCTCTTTTTCCACTGGGATTGCTGGTCTGGAGCCACTCAAACCAGCACATGGAATACCCGCCTAAAGTCAGGCCAGCACCAGGCAAAGCAGAACTGAGAAATGGCAAGATCAAGTTCTGAAGACATAATTCTTATCCCTGGAGAAATCTACTCTCAACTTTTTAGTTTGCGCCAGTAAATTCTCTCTTTAAACTAGCTGGAGTAGGTTTCTGGCTCTTGCAAATGAAAGAGTCACACAAGTCTGAAGAAATCTGAGGCCCTTGGGTTGAGACGCCGGGTTGGGAGGCAAGAGGCAGGGCCTGGGTCTCGGCTCGCTGCCCCTTAGCCGTGTGGCCCTGCACAAGCCACACTGTCCTCTCTGGGCCTCAGTGTCCTCACCAGACCAGAGGACCTCTTGGCACTCTCTGGCTTTCTGAACACATTATGACCTTGTTTTTCTGCTACATATTTATTCTAAGTAAGTTCTACTCTAAACAAGACCTGACCTGGGAACTCCCCAAGGAGCTACTTTAATAGCCAGAGAAGCTGTATGGGATGATGATTAGGAACCTGGGCTTTATCCTGATGTGATGCCAGAAGAAGCACACAGTGCCACCTATGACACTTCCTTGAAAAGAAAAGAAAAAAGAAAAAGAATCTGAATCTAGCAAATCTCTAGCTCTTATGCCAGTTTACCGAAAGCATGCAAGGTGAAATATGTGAAAAACCACCAAGAGGATGCAGTCGGTCACATCCACAATGCAGGAAATGCTACAGGACAAATGACAGAAATCTTCAATAACAACCTACTAGTTTAAAAGGGGTAAAGGGAGAAACTACTATAGATTTAAAGACATGTAAGAGATTTACCAATCAACTGTAACTTATGGACCTTTTATGGATCCTGATTTAAACAAAGCAACTGTAAAAACTGTAAAAACACATTTTTCTGAATGAACTGGGGTATTAGATGATATTAAGGAATTACTATTAACTTTGCTAGATGCGATAATACTGTTTCCTTAAAAGAAACAAGGGGAGGGGAGGGAACAGGGAAGGAATCCTTATCTGTTACAAATAAACACTAAAATCCTTTGGGCAAATGAATATGTCACTCTGGGATTAAATTTTAAAATACTCCAGCAGAAAAGGGAGGGAGGAGAAAAATGAAACAAGAATGGCAGAACACTGACAATTATTGAAAATGGGGTTCATTCTCTTCTTTTGTTTATGCTTGAAATTTCCTACAATAGGAAGTTACAAAATGAAACAAGCAGGGCTCCAGAACCAGACCATATAGAGTTCAAACCCTAGCTCTGACACCTCTTAGCAGTGTGCTCTTCAGCAAGCTATTTAGCCTATTTGTGCCTCAGTTTCCTCACCTGCAGGATGGGAACTAAGACAGCACCTCACTCGTAGGATTGTCTTGTGAGGATTAAATGAATACACATAAAGTGTTTAAACTATGCCTAGTAAACACTGAATGATAAGGAAACACTAGCAATCACTTTATCAGTGTTTTTTTAAGTCCCTAGATTTCTAACACCATCCTCAGGCCAATGCCAAAAGGCAAAGGGATAACCGAAAACACACCAAAACGTGCACAGGACCTCTAGGCTCTAGCTCCAGTGGCACCAATAACTGGTGCTGTGGGCACGAGTAAGTCACATTCTCTCCTCAAGTAGTCCCAGGTTCCTCATCTATAAAAAGAGGTCGCTACAGTCCCCCCTAGCTCTACCAGTCTGTGATTTTAAGACAGATTAGAAAAAGGTTCTCAGGGACTTCAGAATATTAGACGATTTCCCTGCCCAACCAAATATATCAGGAGTCATAAAAGGACTCTTCGACAGGGTACTGTAGAGAGGTTCATCTGTGAAACTAGGTTATTAAATCACAGTAGCAGTTGCCTGTTCCAAGCCTGCAAGCATAGCACTCAAAATAAGAGGCATGAGCAGGTGAAGACACGGTGGCTGTTCATCTGGTGTTTTCCAAATGAACAAAAGAATGAATCAATTAACAGAGCAGAGCCTGAAGGGGACCAATGGCTCCACTGACCCCCTCGATCCCTGACTGTGACCCCTAATCCAGGCTGGCTCTTTACAAGTGGTTAAGAAGGGGAATGGATCAGAAATTATGGACGAAACCAAATAAACCCAGCCCCACCTCTGTAAAAAGAAGACAGAAAGTGCCCCCTCTTGATGGTGGTGTGAGATGAATTGTTCATCTTTATGTGCGAAGTAATCATTATAATCAGTATACACTGGACGTATCCGTTTACCCAACATATATGGGGCACACACTAAGCAGTGAGCACGGGGTAAGACGACAGAAGTAAAACAATAGCTAGGCCGGGATCCCTGCCCTCAGGAGCAAACAGCCTATTGGGAGGAATTAGACACACTGAAACCAGCAGGGGCTGACAATGAGCTGGCAGTTACTGTATACGTAGAACTATGTCAAGTACTTTACAGATGTTATCTCATTATATCCGCACAATGATCACAAGAGTTGGGGGTTCCCACTGATCTCCATTTTACAGATGAGGAAACTGAGGATTAGGGAGTTTAAGGTCACATGACTGGCAAGTGCCAGAATGAAGCATCATAACCCCCAGAATGTTTGATTACAGAACCTGACCTCTTAACCGCTACGTGAGCTGCTCGGGCAGAGGCACACTGCAAGTTCACTGAGCACACAGAGGAGATGATGCCTAAACATGAAGCCCTGCCTCCTTATCCAGAGAGTCGAGATGGGAAAACAAAGAAATCTATCCAGAGCACACACTCTTCCACAAATAGCTCCTAGTCTCACTACATCTCTCCACCAAGCCTAATCCTACCCCTGCACTCACTGGTTACCACCCAGGTCCCTAGCTCAGTGTCTCTGGGTCTGCCAGAGCCTATTTCTGAACTCCTGGACCCATTTGTGCCTGCTAAATTTTCTGGGCAATGACAAGCCAGCCTCTCTGCTGTGCTACAGCCATTTAGAAGACCTGGGCCATTTGCCAATACCGAGGGCATTTGGAGAACAAGAGAGACCAGGTGGCCACCAACAGAGCAGCAGAGTAGAGTGGTTCGGGCTCCGACTGCCCTGACTCCAATCAGCTCCACAACTTACAGTGTGTGTGTGTGACCTGGAACGTGAAACATAACCGCTGCAGGCTCAGTCCCTACCAGGTGTTAATAAATGGTACCTGCCTCAGCGGGTGATTAGGGAACTGAAATAGTGGCTGCAAAGCACTTAATAGAATGCCTGGCCCACAGTGAATACTCATTAATAATAATAACACTGTAAGTTCATTTCCCTGCTAATAACCAAATCCTACCCTCCACCAAGTTACACACAGAGTTATAAAATAGTTCAGACCTGAGTTGTCATAGGACCAATCATTCTTCCCTCCTCCCTGCAAAATACTTTCTTATTTGCCGGCCACCGAAGGTGCAGACAGACTATGAAGTGGCTGCACGCTATGCCAAATATGCTATTCTGAGCATGTTCCACATGCCAAGTCAATGGAACAAGCATCTACTGAGCACCTACTATATTCTCTGCCAGGCATGGGAAAGATAACAAAATGAATAGCAGAGTAGTTAAGAGTGTTCCAGGAGTTACACAGCCTGGTTTGGATCCTGGCCCCACTACGTACTAGCCACGTAACCATGCGAAGTTACTTAGCCTCTTGGTGCCTCAGCTTCCTCATGTGCAAAAGGGAGATAATAAAAGCACTTAGCTTTTGGGGTTGCTGTGAGGATCAAAAGAGACAAAGCCTTTTCAAGTCCTTGCCATAGAGCCTGGCACATAATAAGTGCTCAGTAAGGAATAGGCATAGTAGCCTGATTACCCTACAGAATTAAAAGAATGATGATTACTAGTTCAACAGCCTCAAAGCCAAAAGGATTCTTGAAAATCTGAATTGAACCCTCCCTTCACTGTGTAGATGGGAAAACTGAGCCCCAAAGAAGAAAGGAAGCTGTACGTAGCTGTGACCAAGAAAAGGTGAGAACCAGAAAGAAAAAAAGGGAGATACAAGTAGAAGCACAGACAATAAAGCCCAATGTTTTCAACCAGGGTTCGAGACCTCCTCCCTTTTGGCCATGACTTTCAACCTCCTCTCTCACTACCCTCTACAGGTCACTCTGCTATAGGCAAGGGAGCCACTTCCTGACCCTCAGACAGGCTCAAGTTAGTCCCCTGTTGGTATGTTCTTCATATTTCTTCTCTCAACATTTATCAACCACCAACTATATGCCTGGCAGGGATACAGGCCTAGGCAATTCCAACCTCCCTCTTCTCAACTGGTACATTAGTTCCCTCAATGGACACCTTACTGTTAAGCTCCGACACAGATACAATTCACCACCTCCATGCGACGGGAAGGGCCCTGCCGTTTGCTCCTTCATATCCAGCACAGGGTCTACGCAGAGCCTATGACGATCAGACTTCAATAAATATCATGACTGATTAAGAAGTGGGTGGATGAAAGAGAAGAAACAGAGAGGTAGTGATTATGCTCTGGTCATCTATTTTCCTAAGAATCATAACAAATGCAAGATAGGCAAAGCAGCGCTCTGCCTCCTTAATTCCCTTAGAAAAGTCACCTCCCCTGGCCCACAGCATTTAGCAGGCTGACTCATCCCAGTTGCTCCACCAGACTTCAGAGGAAATTCTTAGTACTGCATTCTCAGCAAAAGTGCAGAGAAACTTGGCAGGACAGGCTGCACACTGGGAAAACGAGGCAGCAGTTCCGGGTTCAGGAATGGCGGGACTTTTTGTTTCAGTCATGCAACCAACTTTGCCTGAGCAATGAAATTAGGGGATGATGGAGGAGGGGAAATGGGATGGAAGGAGCTGCACTTGGTCTGGGAAAACCACAGGAGGGTGGAAGCCAAGCAATGTTGGGTAGAGGGACAGTTGGTGCGTCCATGCCTGAAATCGGTACCTGGAAACCCTTAACAGGGCAGTGTGGTAGGATGGACAGGCCAGTGACCCAGGCAGCATCATGGATTCTGCCACTCACCGGCTGAGAGTCTCTGTCAATTCACTTAATCTCTCTAAACCTCAATTATTTGTGTCTGGAAAATGGAGTCAAATCTGCCAGTGCCATCTCCCTCCCAGGGTTGCTATGAGGATTGGATAATATGTGAGTAAACTCTCTAAAAATGTGTCTGGCCCTATTATTCACCAGTATGACCTAGTATTTTCAGCTGTTACCTCCCCCCTAGGGCTGAAGTATGCTACTTCCAGCGTCAGCATGGAGACATTGGCCGTACAGGACAAGTGACCAAAAGGTGTATTATATTTAGTTTGGACTTCACAAATGAATAAGAATACTAGCTTTTCCTTCCTCCAAGCTCAGGTCTATTAAAAACTGGCTCAGATGTGCCCCACTAGGACTGCTGAGGTGCGGCCTTGCCCGAGGCTCCCAGGGATGCGCTGGCTTCCCTTCCAGCCTCCCTTTCAGACAACTCTGCCCATTCAGCGGTTCCTAATCCAAAAAGAATGGGCTCCTGAGAGCCTGCGGCTTCCTAACACGTCACCACTAATGGCCTTTGACAGGCCCTTGGCCCACCGTCCGTCCCCCCGAGGACCCTCCTCCAGGGGGTCCATCCCTGGGCGCTGATCCCTCTGTGGCCATTAACAAAGAGGGTCTGGGGTCTGCCTCGGGACGAAGGGTTCGAGGAGAGGGGAGGTCTTCACGGGCTGGGACCTTATGCGGCCCGGTGGGGCCCACCGAAGAGGGCCCGGCGATTCTGGGCAGGGGGCTGGGAAAGGCCGAGGAGGCTGGCGGGGACGTCACAAGGGGGGCGCATCCGTTGTAAAGGGAATTGGGGGAGGGGGCGGGGTACCCACCTTCTGCTCGACGCCCTGCAAGCCCTGGCCCAGCTCTTCCCGCTGCCGGGAGAAGTCCTGGTGGCTGCGCCGGACCTGCTGGACCTCCTCCAGGACGTGGTGGACGCACCAGCCCGAGACGGCGGCCGCGGCCACCAGGGCGAGGTAGAAGAGAAAGTTGAGCGCCCGGCTCAGCCTGCGCCAGCAGGACGCCGAGGACGAGGCGGCGGCGGCGGCGGCGGAGGAGGACTTGCCGCCGCCGCGGTGGCCGCCCTTGCCGTGCGCCTGGTTCTGCTGCTGCGGCGGGTGCGGCGCGGGCGGCGGCGGCTGCTGCGGCGGAGGCGGCTTCTTCGCCACGTCATCCGCACCGCCCGACGGGTGGGCGCCCTTATCCGAGGGGCTCACGGCGCCGTGGCCGCCCTTGGGGCCTCTTTGTTTGGCCGAGGGCATGGCGGGCGCGGCGGCGGGTGAGGCTGGGACGCGAGCGAGCGAGCGGGAGCGTGCGGCCCGGGAAACTTCCTCGGCTCCCCCGCGGGGCTGGGCGGGTGGCACGCGGGCGCTGCTGGCGTCGGAAGGGCCGAGAGAGAGAGAGCGCGCGCGCGGGCGGGCGAGGAAGGAGCCCGGGCCGAGAGAGCAAGGAGTGGGACTGCCTCCGCCGCCGCCACTGCGGCGCCGACCCCGCCTCCCGGGAAGGGAGGCCGAGCGAGCCGAGCGGGGAGAGCCTGCCACGCACGCGGGGGCCGGCGGCCCCTCCCCGCTGCCGCCACGACCCCAAAGGGGGAGGGCCCACAGGGCCGGGGGCGGGGCCCGGGAGGCGGCCGCGGGGATCGGGTGGCTCGGCTGGGTCTCCGCAGACTCGGGCTGGCGGCCCAGGTGGCCGAGATGCGGGAGGGGGAGAGGCGACCGGGCTGGGTCGCCGGGGTCCGGGGGGAGGCGGCCGAGGTAGGGGCGGCGGGTAGAGGGGGCGGGCCCGATGGGGGCCGGAGGAAGGGGGACGAAGGGAGTGGGGCCGGAGGGGCGAGAGCCGGGGACGAACCTGCGCAATGGGCCCAAGTGTGAGCTCACCCCCCCACCCCACCCCGCGCCCAGTGAGGAGAGAGGAAATGAAGGGGGAGGGGAGGAGCCCAGCCCCGGGAGTGGGGAGTAAAGAGGTGGGGACTAGTCCCGGATTGCGATATGCGGGGAGTTAGAGAAATCACCCGCGGCGCCTTGTCCCTAGCCCGCCACTGGGCCTGGCCCTGTCTGTTTCCCTGGGTTTGAAGGCGGCGGTCGAAAGGGCTGTCTAAAACCCAGTCCGCTTCGGAGACCTGTTTGGGGAGAGTTAGCAAAGATCCTTGGGCTGCATTAAGCCTGTTCAAGGAAACACGTACTTTGTTGAGCGTCCGAGTTAAGTCAGCGGGCTCTCCGCAGCTCCTGACTTTTTCTGAAGACCGTTCGACGTCGTTTTCTCTTTGGGAGTCATGCAGTCTGTCCACCGACAGACACCGGGAAACCACCAGAGCCGCCTTAAAGGGTGGCAGATCAGGGTTTGTCACCCCTGCTGTGCTTAGCAACTTACATGTAACCTCACAACAACCTCAAAACCTCACAACAAATCTATAAGGCAGGAATTATTTTACCCATTTTCTAGGAAGGCAACAGGCTGAGCACACACACCCACCTGACCTGCCAATTGATTTGCTCAAGGTCACACAGCCAAGGTTTGAACCTACGTCTGCTTCTTCCAGAGCCTGTGCCTCTTAATCACTTCAAAATGGGAAGGAAACTGGGGTCCAGGAAGTTAAGCTACTTGCCCAGTCTCATGGTGCTAGGGCAGAGGCGAGAATTCAGCTCCACTCCACTGCTTTTCCTTTCTGCCTGGTGTCTTTGGGTGCCTGGCACTGTTTTGGGCCTAGCAGTCTAACCCCCAATTCTAAGCTTAAAAAGAAAATATTCCTTGTCTTTAAAGCCTAGTTCAAATACCACTTCTTTCATGATGTCTTCCCTAAAATACCACTTGATTATCTCTCATGGGACTTAGAGACAGCAGTTAATTGCTGTAGGAGGCATTGCATATGTTGGTTCAATCTAGCAAACCTTGGGTGAGGGTCTGCTGTGTACCAGGTGTCTGTTAACTAATAGAGTCTCCTGCTTGAAACTGCACCTTCTAAGGTGCTTTAAAACTCCAGTAAATGAACAAAAGCATGTTCAAGGAGCCTGCATTACATTTGGAGAAGTGTGCAGAAACGTTTTAAGGGTTAAATTATGTAGTTAGAATATAAAAAGTAAGGGGACTTGGGGCTGGAGTACATGGGGAAGGCTTTCTGGGGTAGAGTGGCTTTGAGCAAAGCTTTGAAGAAAAAATTTGCATAGGAGGGGAGGATATTTTTACTGCAGAAGTGGGGCGAGGCCAGGAGGCCAGTGTGATGTAGAATCCTGCGACACAGGGAAGAAGGAGATGAGGTAGGTGAGATGGGTTCAGACTGAGGAGGGCCTAAGAAGCTACAAGAGTCGCTGTTGGTGTCGGGGGTGGGGGGCAAATTATGGAATATAGTCAACCTTCCCCCTCTGAGAGAGACAGAAACATCCCCACCTCAGCCAAACGCCTGGAGCTGTCGTACGCGCCTCCGAGTTAAACAGCACAGGGCTCTGCCCTGCAAGAGAAAGAAGCAGCAGCAGAGAAAAGCAGAAGACTCCTCTCCTCAGAAGGTGATAGAAGAACCTTGTTTAAAAACTGGTCTGTTAAGTTCGCATTGTGTTGAAAACCTCTGGTGCACAAAAAGAGACTTCCCTCCTTCCAGCAGTCCGTGTTAGAGGCAGAAGCTATGAAAACTTAAAGCGACTTGCTGAGGCCTGGCAAAGCTGTGAACTTGGAGGCAAGAGTGCCCCTTTTTTTTAACCTTAGTTCTGCCACTAAACTGTGTCACCTTCAGAAGTGTACTTAGCCTCCTTTCTGGCTTTTAGGGTCACCCCCTTCTGTAAAGTGCATTTCTAAAGTCCTTTTGTATTATTATATTAATATGCTTCTTAAAGAAAACAGTCTTACTGTTATCAAAAGTAATTAAATAACTTATTTAAAGCTGATTGAGACCGTAGGTATATGAGAATGGAAAGTTTCTCTGTTTTTTTGCCTCTACTGAGCA
Source organism: Bradypus variegatus (assembly GCA_004027775.1). Lineage (NCBI taxonomy): Eukaryota > Metazoa > Chordata > Mammalia > Pilosa > Bradypodidae > Bradypus > Bradypus variegatus. The sequence goes on from PVKY010004666.1 coordinate 15,390, forward strand.
CTGGAAGAATTGAGGGGAAAGACTATTATTACTTTCTCACCCTTTCCTCTGAGAGGTAGTGAAGTATAGTGGTTAAGACACAGGTTATAGATAGACCAACTTGGGTTCAAACTCAGCTCCACAACTGACTGGAGAGGGTGAACTCTTTGAGCCTCAGTGTCTTCATCTGTAAAATGGGGGTAATAAGAACTACCTCTTAGGGTTGTGAGGATTAAAGGAGGGACACCATATGATACTGGGCACATAGTAAGGTTCTGTGAATAAAGGATAGCTAATAAAATCTGCAGTCACTGAGTGAAAGTATAGCTGCACAGAGCGTCTATGTCCAGATTTAAATGATTTTCTTTCATCATTTCTAGGAGCCCCCAGCACCACATGTGGTTTACAAACCACAGACTAAGCATGCTATGTTTAACTTGAAAAAGCAGGCAGTGTTTCCTTGTACAGTGTGGCTCCACTGTAGTGATTGGTTCGACCCAGAGGAGGAGGTTGGTAAGTGGTCTTGGAAGTACATCTTTTAGGGCAGGAAGGGGCCAACGGTTCTTGGAGATTTCCATTCTCCCATAGCATTTTCTAAGTCAGCCCAGCAAGCATTTAGAGAAGGTTTCCCTTCTCCTTTTCCTCCTGATTTCCAATCCTCTCTCCCCTTTTCTTCCTTCCTCCTTGGATGGTTGGGAACGTGGATGGAGGAAGATAGGAGCCGGAAGTATCTCTGTCTTTCCTCCAGCCCTTCCCCCCAGCTTGTGTGAAGAGGCATCTGAACACCCTCTGACTGCATGGCCCATAAACTAAAAGGTGGTGCTTTGCAATCCCTTTGAAAACCCTCTTGGTTTTAGTTAGAGTGGCTAAATAGAAAGCCCCTATAAATGTTGATTGCTTCTTCTCTGTTCCACGATCACAAGACCCCCAGAGGCCAAGGTGTGAGCCAGCAAACCCTGCATATGGGGGTCCTCCTTTATAGCTTGGCTCTGGAGAGCTAGAGCACCCCTCCCACCTGCAGGGGTACACACCCCCAGGAACTCTCCAACTCTCAATGGTGCAACTCCATGCAGTAGGGGAAGGAAATGAAATTTCAAATCAGAAGATGTGGGTTCAGGTCCCAGCTGCGGCACCACCCCTTCGCTGTGAGGTGCATGTGTGACATTTTGATATTGCTTTAAAAATAATCATCATTCTGCTTGTTTTTGCAATCCTAAGAAATGTGTTCAGCAGGTATCTCTGGCCTTCTGGGGTGAACTTAAAGGACGGGTAAGCGCTAGGGATGACATGAGGGGACAGGATATTACTTGTGAATATAAAACAGATTTACATTTTGATGCCACGCTATCAAATTGACTGTGTGATTTGAGCCAAGGTCAGCCTTTCAACTTTGAAACTGTAGTTATCACATGGATACACTAGGGTGGTATCAGGTGATAGATAATATGCATGGAAGTGTTTTGTAAACTACATGGTGCTAAACAATTGTTTATTTTTATCCGTCTACCTTGTAGTTCTACACAAAGTGCAGACTCAACAACAACAACACCAAGGAAGCACAAAGTCAAGTCTCAATAAAATAATATTCAATTTGATAGCTAACTTGTTGAGTCTTTATTATTTGTGGGCACTACACTAAGTGCACTACATAGTTGATCTTTTGAACCAGATATACTCATCTTATTCCCATTTTACAGATAAGCAAACAGAGGCACAGAGTAGTTGAGTAACTTGCCCCAGGTCCCACACCTAGTAAATGGGAGTGCCAGGATTTGAACCCAGGTGAGCTGACTGCAGAGCCCATGCTCTTAACCACCATTCAGCTGCTTACCATCCTAGCAGACCCAGCCAGTGCAGAAACAGGTAAATGATGATCTCTAGGTGGCTGACGATGGAGATATCTTCACACCCAGAGCTGGAGTTGAAATCAAATACTCAGTTCTGGGTGTCTTGTAGACCAGCAATGGCTAAAGCTCATTCATTTTCAAGTGTGTTCCATGAGTTAGACAAAAATTCACATCCAACCAAAATTTCTTTTGTAGCTGGCTCAGTGGGTCGAGGGCATCCTCCAGCTAGCAGAAGCAGTGTCGTATTTGGTGGTCTGGAAGGGGGTTCTCCTTAGAGGAATGGAGCTCTCATTTGCACCCTGTGGGGTGGAGGGATCTGCTCAAGCCTGGGTAGAAGACATCAGCGTGATCCTTGTGGTCAGCAGAAAAGCCCTTACAGCATGAGGGGTTGGTTGGAGCCTCTGTCTAAGGAAGCCAAGCCAAGGCTTCTGTGGGCTTTGCTTTGTTCTGGAGTTCCAAACAGGAGAATCAGAAAGAGTAAGTTCAAATCCTGGCTTTGCCACTTAAATGACCTCAAAAAGACTTCACCTCTCTGATCCCCAATTTTTATGAGATTACCATAGGATCTACCTTAGAGGAACAATGAGAGGATTAAACAGTTTTCTCCTCCACATCTGCTCCACTCACAGTCATCCTCATCCCAGCACATGGCAATTCCATCCATCCAGTTGCTCAGAAATCACCCTTGACTCTTCTTTCTCTCCTTCCCCCTCTACATCCAAAGGAATAAATTAGCAATTCTCATTTGCCTTTACTTTCAAAATATATCCATTATCTCACACTTCACTGGTACCCAACCAATCCAAGCCACCACTTGGATATACGTGAAATAACTTCCAAACCTGCCTCCCTGCTTCAATTCTTGCTACCCAATGGTCCGTTTTCAACACAAAAGTCAGAGCAGTCTTGTTAAAATGTAAGTCACATCATGTCACACCTCATTTCAAAGTCTTTGGATGACTTTCTATGTTGGTCAGAAGAAAAGTCAAAGTTTATACAATGACCTCCAAGTTTCCCCATGTTCTGACCTCCTCCTGTTCTCTGCTCTCACCCTCCATTACTCTCCCCCTTGATCACTGCTCTCCAGCCTCACAGGCCTCCTTAATGTTCCTCAATACGCCAGGTATAGTCTTTGCAACTTTGGTCCTTGTGCCTGGCAAGCTTTTCCCCTCATATATCTGCATAGCTGTCTCCTCCTTCACTCCCTGAATTCCAGTGTCACCACTAGGTGAATCCTTCCTTGACCATCTCAAATAATGTAACAACTGTCTAATCCCAACACTGTCTATCCTTTTTTCCCTGCTTTCTTTTTTTCTATAGTACATATTTTTCTTTGATGGATTATCTATTTGCTTGTTGAATTATTAACTGTCACCTCTCACTAGACTTTAGTTCCCTGAGAGTGGGGACGTTATTCAGCTCACTCATGTAGCCCTAGTGCCTTGAGCAACAGAAGCTCAATAAATGTCATTAAAATCCCTCTATGTGGGGCCTTCCCTTATGAGACAACCACAAAGGAGGACAGTGGAGGAGAGGAACCCGCCTAGGAATGGCCGCCCAATGACCTGCTACCATATGGGTGATGATGAATATGATGGTGA
>PVKY010004667.1:0-18816 GCA_004027775.1 Bradypus variegatus
ATATAGACACCCACAGAATTAACCGGAGAAAGAAACAGGAACTGGAGCAGAAGTTGATGCATGAGAAAGCTCCCAGTCACGAGAACAGTCTGCCTAGGATGACATTGCTGGCCTTGGCACCACTGGACACTTGCCACCACACTGCAGGATTCAGCTGGCCATTGAACGTATGCCATCGTGTCACTGCTTAAAGAGTCACACTGTAGCTGCCAGTCCTGGAGCAGAAATATCTGCCCACCTTTTGGGTTCATGGACATTGCTTTCTCCCTATTTAGGGGTAAGGAGGTAGTGGGTTCTGTGAAGGCAAAAGCATTTATTTAAATGAAAAGTTCCAAGTTCATTCCCAAAGAGATTAACATTAGTGCAAATTGCAAATCAGAGTGTTTTGCTACTCAGAAACTTGTTCTTTGAAGTCTTTCAAATTTTCTGAATATGGTGGGTGTTTCTATTAACCAATCATTCCTATGAAGCTATAATATAAAAATTTTATACTCATAAGTATAATTAGTTATAATTACCTACAATTCGTCATGAGATTGTAATCCATATTTTAATTAACTTGGTTAAGATGATGGTTGATATTGAACTCTCCATGGAAAGATGCCGGGAAAGCTGCACTGTTGGTGTGCGCCTGCCATCTAGTGGCAAGATACGTTACTGCTCTTCTAGAGATCCTAGGGTGTCTGAAAGGCAAAGTTTGCCAGAGAGTCTTCCCACTTTACAATTTTCCCAATGTTCTGACCAATCAGCTGTACCTTGACGTTTCCTTAGGCCTTGGAAATGATCTCCCATTCTATTACAGTTTAAGTGAAAACTAAATTTGTAAGACCAAAAGTGTATCTTAACATTACTTTATTCCTACATTCCGTGAACCAAGTCTCCTTTCCAAGATGCTTTTATTCCACAAGTGTCCGGAAACAGCATGTGGTTTGGGCCTTCTGTTATTCTCTCACAGGGGTTATCTTAGCCACTATAATAAATGTGCATATTAATGCTGGAATCATAGACTTCTGAAGGGATTTTTTTTTCAAAAGAGTGCTAAGTTTAGTTTCAGGAAATAGTGAAAGAGGATCTATCACCACACCCATCCACCCCCACCTCATTTTCTGTCTCAAAACAAAGTGCTTTGCAGGCACCCAAGTAAGGATGGGGGAATCATAAGTAAAAGAGTAGGTCCAGACCTCAGTTTCATTCCTTTCTGTCCTTGGAAGATCTAGAAAGTGCTATTTGTCAACCACCCTACCCTGCTAGCAAAATCAAGACAATCAATTTCTCAGATATCTGAGACTAATAAAATTGACCCTATACTTCAAAGATATATTCTTACTCTAATGTCTACCTCTAAGAACACTTTTTAGAGGAAGGAGCAAGTATCAAGCCAGTGACCAAATGGCTTCTGGTGGGTGTTTTCACCGAAAAGATGAGATGAAGTCGGCATTGGTGGCACTGATGGACATCTGTGCTCCACAGACCCACGGTGGGTCTGTGGACCCCTGAGCTTGTTTGGTACGCTATTCTCGAGTCACTCTACAAAAAAGGAATATGTGAAAATTGTATTCCCAATTGGGAAGCAGGAGGAAGAACTGGGGCATTAACCATGATGTCAAGATGGAGTTGAGGGTTGAGAACTCAATCTGGGGAACTGGGTCAAAGTAGATCTTGGCTGGAGAGAGAAGAGGAAATTAAGTGACTCTTGTGGGAGTAGGGCCTGATAACAGGGTTTTCTAATCCTGGGGGTGAATGTCTGATAAACTGCTGAGTGGGTGGAGCATCGAGGCAGAGGGCTGGTAAGGGTGGAGTTATGGTGATTAGGGACTGGGAGAACCACACGTCAGGTAAGAGAGCTTTTCTCTCCTTCACAGATGCTCCCTTTACCTGTTTGTCCTGGCTGTCCCCTTCCCTCTCCTTTCCCTTAGCGAGGCCCTCTCCCTTTCCTTGCTGTGGCCGACTTTTTCTCATAAATGGCCATAACAGTTTTATCATAGTTATCGCATGAAAACCACAATTTCTTGTCATTATATAATATTGAAATCAAAATCAGTGAGTTAAACTTTCTGTATTTCTCTCTAAAGAGTAAGTCTCCAGTGAAAGTTCCTCTTAACTGTATATGACCTTAAAATTGTTTTCCTATGGATGAACAGACCTAAATAAGAATATATATCTCAAAGGCTCTCTATTCCTAAAAATAAAAGTTACCACCTACTCCCATCAAAGCCTGGTTTCTAGAGATTGGCTCCTCACCAAAGAGCGTACATTTGCGCATGCACACATATGCCTGTCTAATTAGGGACTATGCAGACCTGCCATCATGTGGCTTCAGAGACAATTCTTCCTGTGCTAATTTTTTTTAAAGATATGAATGATAAACTTGAAGAACTCAATGATAGTAGTACTTGTAAAATGGCTAAAGGTAGATTGAAATTATTCCACAAATGTTTATTATACATATGAACAATTAAATAGCATTTTAGATAAAGTAATACAAATGTCGTCTTATTCAAAGAAGATGTGGTAAACGGGTAAAAGGTCTGAAAAATGTATAGACTGCTATTCCATTTCTAATCCCAAGACCCTGTAAGACTGTTAGAAAAGGAGCAGTGTAGGGCATTGTAGTGTCTAGTGTCTGGACACAATTTCCAATGCAGGAAACTTGACCCTTTACTTTGAATTCCTTGATAGTCTCTGTTGCCCTTGGATCACTGATTTGCTCATCTTCTTTGGTGTGTGTGTGGGGGGGGGGTAGTTCAGTCCTGGTAATTTTTAATTTTTTATTTTTTTTTAATTCTTGTGTTTAGTCTCTTCTGACTGGGGCATAAGGTCAAAATCCATGGAAAAAGTCAGCAATTCCAGGGAGTTACGTTTTTATACTAATCTATGCTACAGGTTACCCAATAAAGTAAGGATATAACAAGGTACACTGAAATAAATGATACATTATTACATTGGGATAGAAATTTTCTCATTTCAATTACTTAAAGTCCCACAGGATCTGGACTGGCATTTTCTATGCATTTTTGAATAGATAACTGTTTTGAGACTGGACTATAAAGAGCTTTGGTGTGTGTGTAACATAGTAGCTATTTCTAGAGAGATTAACTTGCTATTTAATCCAGACACAGAAAGATAATACCAAAGACACAAGAGCTTAGGTGAATTCATGCAAATCAGTCCTATTTTTTCTACTTTGATAAATGAATATAAAGTAATTTCCTTGAATATGATTGTGGTGTGATGTAAATATAGATGCCTTAATGTTGAATGAAATTTTGCCCATAATTTACAGTAATTATGCATATTCAACATTTATTTAGGTGTTGCAGTGTGGAATCAGGTGTGTTTCTAATCAGATGAAGAGGGACAAAATCACAGCAGCATTGGTTTTTTCTCCGTTTCATTAATCATAAAATCAAGGGTTAGATTTAACCATCTTAAGGATCCCTTCCAGGATTTTTAGCAACCACTTTAGAACCAGCTGTAAGCTAAGTTTAGAATTCCCACCACAAAAGAAAACATTGTCGTGGAAAATGGGTTGGGAAAGGAGTACTTGGAAGGAACCACCAGACTCTTGGGATGGGGTGGCGGCAATGATTCCTCTTTGAATCACTAAATAATTGAACAGAAGAGTTCCAAATCTCAGAGCAAATAATTTGTGTTCCTATCTCTGGAGATCTCTGGATTCACCACCAAGCATACCTCTTCCCCTCTCCACTGCCTCCTTCAACGCCAGAAGCCTGCTTCGCGACCCCTCTTTTGGTGGTGCATTTTCGCTTCCCCCAAAATCCGCGTAGTAAAATAGGCTTCCTCACCCAAACACAATTTTTCACAGGTATGAAAAACCGTTCCTCGCTGCCCTCAGCCTGTTTTACCCGAACTGACAAGTCGATGGGACAGTTTTCCCGCAGGATACCCAGACGCTGGCCTAAGTGCCTAAAGACTTTCCAATAGTGCATTTATCGGGGTGGGCAACTCCATTTGCCCAGAGGTTAGGTGAGGGGTCCGGTCCGCGAAAGTTGCCCAAGTCTGGCCTGTCACCCTGGCCGGGGAGACAGCTAACGCTCCGCCCGCCCCCGCGGGCGCCTCTGCACCAAGTGTGGCTGCTCCAGCTCCAGAACTGCTCCAGAGCTGGCCCCTCGCACCCAACGCGACCCCACGAGGCTAGAGCGAGCGCCGCCGACCAGCGCTGCGGCCCCCGCCAGGTCCGGTTTACCTGGCACCCGGGGTCATCAGATGGGGAGGGGGAAGGGGCAATGTGGACACCGTGACTCCCACCCCGAGAGCCCCCAAGTGCCCAGCGGCGAGGGGGCCCCTCGGGTCGGGAAGAGCCCTGGGGGGAGGCGGCGAGTCCCCGCCAAGCCCGCGCCAGGGCGCATCCGGCCGCGCGGGGGAGGCGGCTGGGAGGCGGGTGGAGGGGACGGAGCGGGGGCGGAGCGGAGCCTTCCGCCGCCGCCTCGCGGTCCTCCTTCTCCTCCGCGTCCTCCTCTCGCCGCCACTGCCTCCGCCGGACTGAAGCAGCCGGGAGGCGACGGCGGCTCTGGCTCGGGGCTGCGGGATGGGGAGTTAGCGCCACGGCGGCGGCAGTGGCCGCAGCGCACCCGGCCGCCGCCCCCCTCGGGCCCGTCCCACCAGGGGCGCCGCGCGCGGCCAGCCCGTCCCGGAGCCAGGCCCGCGGGCGGCGGCGGCGGCGGCGGCGGAGCTGGGCAGGTGGATGCGGCTGGAAGATGGCGCCCTCGGGCCCGGGCAGCGTCAGGCGGCGGTGCCGGCGGGTGCTGTACTGGATCCCGGTCGTGTTCATCAGCCTCCTGCTGGGCTGGTCCTACTACGCCTACGCCATCCAGCTGTGCGTAGGTGAGTGCGCGCCCCGCGACCCCAGCGGCGCCCCGCACCCAGGCCCACCCCTCCTGCCCTGGAGGGAGCAGGGCACCGTCCCGTCCACAGCCTCCCCGCTCAGCCCTCACCCCCTTCGCAGCCCACCCGGGAAGTCCCGGAGCATGGGGGCCCCGGGCGCGCACAGCCGCGCTCCCGCTCTGCCTAACCCGAAACTCCCCGGTGCTCCGGGCGCTGCCTACAGAGCTGCATCTCCGATGACATCGCGGCCGAAAACAACCTCTGGCAGCCTCGTTCCACCCTGACTCCCTTTGCCTTCCCCCCAGAACTCTCCAGTTACCGTGTCACCTCCACCAACTCACATGCAACAAACAGAGCCACCCCACTGCCTTCGGCTCACCACCCCCAGCCACACCCCCTAGATAGGCCGGACGTCCCCGGGAGAACTGTGGGCTCCGCTGCCTGCAGCCTCCGCGGAGAGGTGAGGCCGGGGGAGGCTGCGCCGGAGACTGGAGAGCTCCACACTGGGCCCAGGATCTGAGCTGTGCCAGACCCACGCGGGGGATGGTGGCCTGGGCCTCGGGTGTAAGAGCTACTACTTTCTGGTTGTCGTTAATCCACTTAAAAAAAACAATCTGTGACGCTGCTCAGGGGTGTTTTTGTTGCCTTTATGATTTGAGGATTGCCAGTTGGACACTCTCCTTAAAGGGGATGCAGGTTGGGAGAGAAGTACCAAAAAGTATTTTTGAAAACAAATGTCATACACAAGAGCACACGACCATAATTTAGGTGTTAGACTGAAAGGGAAAAAATTAAAAATTAAAAAGAAAGAAGTGACTATCCAAGATGTTTTGTTCAGATTGCTAAGTGATTCAAGTCCAAGTTTTAGGCTCCTGGATTCCTGAGTGGGGTACATTCAAGGAGAAGTTTAAAAAAAAAAAGTTAATTATGGGTAACTAGGAAATACAATTACCTCCCTGAATGTAAACCGGCTTCTACCTTCAGAGGTTTTGTGAAAGCTAATCTGGACTATCAGAGAAGGTCTTTAAGCAGAGGATGACCTTTCTGCCAGTGAGGCTGTGAAAGCTTTTCGTGTTTGGTGTTCCACCTAAGAAAGTGTCTGCGTTTTTCCTTGGGTGGGATAAGGAGAAAGGTTCAATAGTGGCCTGTTTAGTTAAACCTTTCCAGCTTAAGCATTTTCAAAGCGTCCAAGATTCAGACATAGAATCTTGTCTGAAACTATCTTACCTCGTGAAAAATAGGTTTCAGAATAATACACCAAAATAATTATTGACATAACTTTTAAGAGACTAACTTTTGAGACTAACTTCTGTTTTCATGTGGTTTGATAATTTGCTATTATTACTTTGCTTTTTGCAACAGAAGCAATCGTTTTTGTAGGAGAAAATACAGTGAGTCTTTTTTAAAAAAAGATCGGGCTGTACTGAAATTAAGACTGCTTCTACATAGGTGATATTCAAATCATCTAAAATGTATAGGAATAAAACTTTCAGAAACATTTTGTAATTTTTATATCAACTTTTAATAGGTAAAATAGCTTGCCTTATTAAGATATGCTGATTTTGTTACGTAACTGTTAGAAGCCTTCGTTGTGTTTTAGTCCTTCATTCTCTTAAAAGCAATGAACACTTAACTGTTGCAAAGGAAAGAATCCTAGAAGGCCTTGGTTATTGGAACTGGCAGCTTATTCTCCTGTGTTAACAGGTTAAGCTAAGAAGTTTAGCCTAGTACAGTGTCTCATGTCCATCAGGAAGAAGCCCTTACAAGTGTCTGCGTTTGGCTGAGGTGCTCCATGGGGAGGTCTTAACCATACTGGGTAGACAGGTGGGAGGGGGGAGGGAGAAGCCGGGAGAAGCAAACAAAATGGAAAATCGCTATTGTATCTGGATCATAATTGTAAGTATTTTTTTTCTGTAAGTTTCACAACAAATCTAAAGTATCCACAAAATCCACATCACTATTTCAATAAGTGGCAATTTGGTTAAGAAGGAGAATGCCTCTTTCTCAATCTCCTAAGTGATATAGACAGTTACTGATATTTTAGCTGATGATCTTTGAGAGGGTGAAAGTCAAGTTGCGTATCACTTCCGGTCGTTGCCTACCTGGTCTGGCACATTGCCACTACCTAGAAAGCAATCAATAAATGGTGTTGAATAAACAAATAAATGATTCAGAGGCAATATCTCCTAGGTTGTCACAAAGTAGTTTTTATATTTCTGTTGCTGTAGAATTAAATAGTAAATAATCATATGAAAGCTCTAGATCCTAGAGTGTAAAAGACAGAGCAAGTTGAAAATGAATTTGAATCTAGAAGCTATGATGGTTTAGGAATAATAAGCCCCAAAAGCCTTGGACAGCCTTGATTGGGGAGAAGTTTAAATTAATTGTGCAATTCCTTTGTAGGCACTAGGAAAGATGGCGACTAGAATGACAAACACAAAACCAGCCTTCTCTCCTTTTTACAAACATCCCCTCCACCCCCACTCAGCATTAATCACATTGTAGACTGCCCTGCCCTTTGTGGATTCTTGTTCTCTGGGAAGTTGTCATTTCCAATTAGATTTTCCAAATTTCAGCTATAATGCATTGGCCAGAGGTTGGAACCGAGGGTGGGGCTGAAAATTGGAGTCAGTGACTGAAGAATAGAACAAACAGTGATTTACCCCCACCCTCCTTCTACATCTGCTGTCTGCTCTGGATGACCCCGAATATAAATTACTCTGTGCCCTTTGCTGAATGAACTGCAATTTAGGGGTAGTACTTATCCTGGTATCCTTGGAAACTGGAGATAATGATTCTTATTACAGTTTGTTTCTATATTTAGCACATGGATTTATATGGCTCTCTAGGCATTTTTTCAGTTAGCATGATGTTTGCTTAGTGTTTGTATTTTATAAAAAAAAGAAACAAAACCTCATCTCTTTTTAGAATATGTGTAAATATAAAATATATAGGATGTGTATATGTTGCATGATTCAAGTGTTTCAGATAAGTCTGCTTCCTACACTGTCAAAGAAAAGATAAAATAGGATTGTCATACTTGTAATCATTCAAAACATGATTATCCAGTTTGTTGATTAATTAGGCCCTTTTATTCATATTCCTTCTCCCCCTCCTTCCTTCCCCCTCCCTCTTCACTCCTCTCCCCTCTCCCTCCAACTCCTCTCTCCATCCCTGACCTCTTTTGTGTGTTATCTATCTTTTATCCTCTTTTGTATGTTATCTATCTTTGATCCTCTTTTGTGTGTTATCTATCTTTGATCCCTTTAATTATTAGTTAGATAATTTTCCATAAAGTAAGATGAATGCCAAGAATAAAATTTGTAAGGTGGTAATTTAAGATGCAGAATTAAAGAAAGTAAAGGTAGTTTGTAGACTCCAGCATGCTTGAATCAATAGACAAACTGGACATGGCATATATATATATATATATATTTCTTTTTTACAGATCAATTATGGCAGTTACTGTGTTAACTTTGATTGTTGTTCAAGCAACTGCAGTTTTCCTTTTTAAGTACCAACATTTTAAATTGTTTTAACTATTAATGGTGACTTTTTATTTTGCTATTATTTCAAATCTACAGGAGAGGTTCAAGAATAGTACAAGAAATGTCCATACTTCCTTGTTTAAATATTTTGGCTACCATCTTTCAAAAATGCATTACACACTTCCCTGGTCTCTTAGGCAGGTGCTATGAAATATTTATTATTATGTTGTATGGTAACATAGTTCTAGTTTGCTTATGGTTTTAAGTCATTTCAAAAAATCACAGATTACCCAAAGAGAGCAGAAAGAAGGAATTAACCAAGATTAGAGCAGAGATAAATGAAATAGAGAATTAAGAAACAATAGAGATAATCTACAAAACTAAAAGTTGGTTTTTTGAAAAGATTAGTAAATCGACAAATGTTTAGCTGGACTGAAAAAGAAAAAAGAGGGCAGATACAAATAATTTTATACAAATTATACAAATTTTATACAAATTATACATTATTATACAAATAATAATGAAATACATTTCATCAGAAATGAAAGGGAGTGTTTTACTGACCTCACAGAAATAAAAAGGTCTGTAAGAGGATAATATGAATGACTGTGTGCCAGCTGTATGCCAAGTGGATAACCCAGATGAAATGGACAAATTCCTAGAAACACACAAACTACCTGCACTGACTCAAGAAGAAGTAGAAGATTTCAACAAACCAATAACAAGTAAAGAGACTGAGTCAGTCATTAAAAACACCCCAACAAAGAAAAGTCCAGGGCCAAATGGCTTCACTGGTGAATTTTACCAAACATTTAAAAAGAAGTAACACCAATCCTGCTCAAAATTTTCCAAAAAATTGTAGAGGAGAGAACACTTCCTAACTCATTCTGTGTGGTGAGCATCACCCTAATAAGCCAGATAACAATGCAACAGAAAAAGAAAACTAAAGACCAATATCTCTTAGGAATATAAATGCAAAAGTCCTCAACAAAATGCTACCAAACCAAATCGAACAGCACACTGAAAGAATTTTATGCCATAATCAAGTGGGATTTATCCCAGGTTTGCAAGGGTGGTTCAACATAAGAAAATCAGTTAATGTATTACACCACATTAATAGAATGAAGGAGAACAGCAACAACACGTGATCATCTCAATTGACTCAGAAAAGGCATTTGACAAAATCCGGCACTGATTCTTCATAAAAACACTTAGAAACCTAGGAATAGGAGGAAACTTCTTCAACATAATAAAAGGTATATATGAAAAACCACAGCTAACATCTTAGTGTTAAAGGACTGAAAACTTTCCCCTTAAGATCAGGAATAAGACAAAGATGCCCACTGTCACCACTGTTATTCAACATTGTACTGGAAGTTCTAGCCAAAGGTTAAGCAAAGAAAGAAATAAAAGGCATTCAAACTGGAAAGGAAGAAGTAAAACTATCACTACTTGCAGATGACATGATCCTATGTTTAGAAAGTCCTGAAAAATCTAAAACAAAGCTAGGAGCTGATAAACAAAATCAGCGAAGTGGTGGGGTACAAAATCAACATTCAAACATCAGTAGTGTTTTTATATGCTATTTAACAAGGAGGAAATCCAGAAAAAATTTCATTTATGATAGCAGCTAAAAGAATAAAATATTTGGGAATAAATTTAAATAAATTTAACATTTACATGTAAAAGACTTTTACATGGAAAACAATAAAACATTGCTAAAAGAAAAAAAGATATGAATAAATGGAAGGACATCTTGTTGTCATGGATTGGAAGACTAAATATTGTTCAGATGCTAATTCTACCCAAAGTGATTTGTAGATTCAACACAATCCCAATCAAAATCCCATCATCCTTCTTTGCAATAATGGAAAAGCCAGTCAACAAATTTATGTGAGTAGCCAGAACGTTTTGAAAAAGAACAAAATTGGAGAACTCAACACTTCCTGATTTTAAAACTTATTACTGAGCTACAGAAATCAAACAGTGTGGTACTGCTGTAAGTGCAGACATATAGACCAGTGGCATTGGATTGAGACTTCAGAAATAAACCCTCACATCTGTGGCCAATTGGCTTTTTTTTTTTTTTTTTGCATTTCACTAGAACTAGCTTTATTATTATTGTCATTATTATTATTAATTATTATTATTATTTTAAACAAAAAAATGTTCTCAAAGCAAATGCAGATATGTATCAAGGGATGGACATGACCTGGTACTTACAAAGGAGCTGCTGTGTCATAAGTGGAAACAATATTTACAGAGAAAAACAGTGTTTCAGGTGCTGTCTGCTTGAATAGTCTGGAGATGCAAGTTAACTGAAAGAAGGTGCTCTGTCAAGCAATCGGAGTGAAAAAAGGAAAAAAAAAAACACCACCAGAAGTTGCTTCCAGAGAACTATGTAGCATGAGACGTAGCATCAACTCACATCTTCTCATTTTCCCCATTTTCTATAATTTTCCTCTTCTTTTCATCTGGTTTTTTTTTTGAAGATGTTATTTCGGTAAAACTGAAGTTCTATGATGCTTTCACTGATGTCATCAAGTGTCCTGTGAGAAGCAGCCTTCTTTGGTGCAAATTCATAATCTTCTGTATACTGATGTCTGCACAGCTCTTTAACAGTATGCAAATCAATTATTCTATAATGAAGATGTTTCGTGAACTGAGGCATGTATTTGTCAAGAACTTGGCATGAACTGAATTTCCTTTCCATGATGCTCCTTACACCAATCTGACATGCTGTCCAGCAACTCATCTGGCTGTTTTATAATCAGGTTAGGACCCTCTGCCAAAAAGTTGAGATCAGAGTCAGTAATCAGGCCATTTCAATAATCTGATCCTTCTCAGTGTCCGGTCCTGTCATCTCCAAGTGCGCCGAGACCATCCGCTGAGCCGTGCTCTCCCCTGCCGGCACGGCTGCGCCACCTTAGCAGACACCCCGCGCCAGGAACTGCCGGCGAATCCCACCCACACCTTGCCACAGCCTGGAGCCCAGGGAGCCACCTAGCGTCACCCGGCAGAGCCGCCCCGGCAGCAGCCTCAGCTGGTGCTGGCGCAGGCACGATAGATGCTAAATGTCGCTGGCCAACTGACTTTTGACAAGGGTTTTAAGTCCACGCCACGGGGAAAGTATAGTCTCTTCAACAGATGGTGCTGGGAAGACTGGATCTTCATATGCAGACGAATGAATGTAGACCCTGACTTCATGTCGTATGTAAAAACTAACTCAAAATGCATCAGAGACCTAAATATAAAAACTCACACTGTAAAACTCCTAGAAGAAAAATTAGGGAAGCATGTTTAGGATCTTGTGTGAGACAATGGTTTCTTGACTTGACACCAAAAGCTCAAGCAACCAAAGAAAAAATACACAAATGGGACTTCATCAGAATTAAAAACTTGTGAATCAGTGGAATTTGTCATGAAACTGAAAAGGCAACCTACAGAATGGGAGAAAATATTTGGAAACCGTATATCCAATAAGGATTTAGTATCCAGAGTATACAAAGTAATCCTACAACTCAAGAAAAAAAAAAAAAAGATAAACAACCCAATTTAAAAATGGGCAAAAGACTTGACTAGACAGTTCTCCAGAGAAGATTTACAAATGGCCAACAGAACACCTGAAAAGATGCAAATGAAAACCACAGTGAGATACCATTTCATGCACACTAGCTTAAAAAACAAGATATAACAAATACTGGAAAGGATACATTGTTGGTGGGAATGTAAAATGGTGCAGCCACTGTGGAAAACATTTTGGTGGTTCCTGCGAGAGTTAAGTATAGAATTACCAAATGATCTGGCAATCTCACTCCTAGTTATATACACCAAAGAATTGACAGGTCAGAACTTGCACACCTATGTTCATAGCAGCAATATTCACAATTGCCAAAAGATGTAAGCAACTCAAGTGTCCGTCAGCAGATGAATGGATAAACAAAATGTGTTATGTACATACAAGGGAATATTATTTAGCCATAAACAGGAATGAAGTTTTGATACATGTTGACAACATGGATGAACTTTGAAGACATGTTGGGTGAAATAAGCCACATAGAAAAAGACAAATATTGTATGATCTCACTGATATGAAATAATTAGAATATGCAGATTCATAGAGTCAAAAACTAGAATATAGGTTCTGGGGACCAGGACAGGGATAAGGATAAGGAATTTATGCTTAATGTTTGGGTGATTTAAGAGTTTTGGTAATGGATGGTGGTGATGGGAGGATAATATTGTGAATGTAATTAACACACTGAATTATATATTTGAATGTGGTTTAAAGGGGAAATTTCAGATTGTGTATATGTTACTAGAATACAGAATTTTCTAATGACTATAAAATATGGAGAACGCTAATGTAAACTATCAACAATAGACAAGTATAATAACATAGGCATACCTCGTTTTATTGTGCTTCACTTTATTGCACTTCATTGATACTGTGTTTTTTACAAATTAAAGGTTTATGGCAAACCTTCAGTGAGCAAGTCTATCTGTGCCATTTTTCCAACAGAGCATGCTTACTTCATGTCATTGTGTCACACTTTGGTAATTCTCACAATATTTCAAACCTTTTCATTATTATTATATGTGTTGCAGTGATCTTTGATGCTGCTATTATAATCATTTTTGGGCACTACCAACCATGCCCAGAGAGGATGGGGAACTTAATTGGTAAATGTTGTGTGTATTCTTACTCCTTCAACAACCAGCCATTCCACCACCTCTCTCCCTCTCCTCGGGCCTCCCTATTCCCTGAGATGCAATGACATTGAAATTAAACCAATTCATAACCCTACAGTGGCCTCTAAGTGTTGATGTGAAAGGAAGAGTCACATGTCTCTCACTTTAAATCAAAAGCTTGAAATGATTAAGCTTAATGTGAAAAGCGTGTCGAAAGCAGGGACAGGCCAAAAACTAGGCCTCTTGTGTCAGTTAGCCAAATTGTGAATTCAAAAGAAAAGTTCTTGAAGGCAATTAAAAGTGCTACTCCAGTGAACACACGAATGGTAAAGCAAAACAGCCTTACTGCTGATATGGACAAAGTTTTAGATGTCTGGCTGTCTTACTAGATCTAGTGATGTCATTGATGAAGGTGGCTACACTAAACAACAGATTTTCAACACAGACAAAACATCCTTCTATTGGAAGAAGATGCCATCTAGTACTTTCTTGGCTAGAGAGGGGATCAGTGCCTATCTTCAAAGCTTCAAAGTACAGGCTAACTCTCTAGTTAGGGACTAATGCAGCTGGTGATTTTAAGTTGAAGCCAGTGCTCATTTGCCATTCTGAAAACCCTAGGGCCCTTAAGAATTATGCTAACTCTACTCTGTCCTCTATAAAATGGAACAACAAAGCCTGGATGACAGCACATCTGTTTATAGCATGGTTTACTGAATATTGTAAGCCCACTATTGACACCTACTACTCAGAAAAAAGGACTTCTTTCAAAATTTTACTGCTTATTGACAATCCTTCTGGTTGCACAAGAGCTCTGGTGGAGATGTACAATGAGATTATTGTTGTTTTCATGCCTGCTAACACAACGTCAATTCTGTGGCCCAATTGATCAAGAGATCATTTTGATTTTCAAGTCGTATTATTTAAGAAATACATTTCATAAGGCAGTACCTGCCATAGAAAGTGATTCCTCTGATGGATCTGGGCGAAGTAAATTGAAAACCTTCTGGAAAGATTTACCATTCTAGATGCCCTTAAGAACATTTGTGATTTTGGGGAGTAGGTCAAAATATCAACATTAACAAGAGTTTGGAAAAAGTGCATTCCAACCCTCGTGGATGACTTTGAGGGGTTCAAGACTTCAGTGGAGGAAGGACCTACAGATGTGGTGAAAACAGAAAGAAAACTAGAATTAAAAGTGGAGCCTGAAGATGTGGCTGAGTTGCTGCAATCTCATGATAAAGCTTTAAAGGATGAGGAGATGCTTCTTATGGAGGAGCAAAAAAAAAAAAAAACTGGTTTCTTGAGATGGAATCTACTCCTAGTGAACATGCTTGGAACATTGTTGAAATGACAACAAGGATTTAGAGCATTTCATCAACTTAGCTGATAAAACGTTGGCATGGTTTGAGAGGATTAACTCCAATTTTGAAAGAAGTTGTGGGTAAAATGCTATCAAACAGCAACGTGTGCTACAGAGAAATCTTTTATGAAAGAAGAGTCAATTTATATGGCAAACCTCATTATTGTCTTCTTTTAAGAAATTGTCACATCCTTCAGCCACCACCACACTAATCAGTCAGCAGCCATCAACATCAGGACAAGACTCTCTGCCAGTAAAAAGATTACAGCTTGCTGAAGGCTTGAGTGATGGTTAGCATTTTTTGGTAATAAATTATTTTTAATTAAGGTATGAACATTGTCCTTTTAAGACATAATGCAATTGCACAGTTAATAGACTACAATGTAGTGTAAATACAACTTTTACATCCCTGGGAAACCAAAAAATTTGTGACTCACTGCAATATTCACCTTACTGCAGTGGCCTGGAACCAATATCTGCAGTATCTCTGTGGTATGCCTGTATCGTTTCATCACCTGTAACAAAGGTACTAGGCTAATGCAAAGTGTTAAACATAGGGGAGACTGTGTATGAGGAGGTGTGGTATATATCAGTGCTCGGTATTTTCTGCATGATTTTTCTATAAACCTACAGCTTCTCCAATAAAATTTTTTCTTAATTAACAGAAATCAAAGCCTAAAAAAGAAACATAAACATTGAAAAGCTTAGATATCATCTAGGCTAACCTCCTCCCTCATTTGTAGATGAAAAGAATGTATATGTTCAACAGGTTGCTAAATTCTATGACCTTTCTCCAAGTTACCCAACTGAGGTGTCCCCTGTGCCTTCAGCTGCTGTGATTGGATTTGAAAATGTTTCCTTCCCTTCAGACTCATTTAAATCTCTCTAGCCCAAGGAAGTTGTTTAACAAGTTTGTTAAGCTTTGTTGTTGTTTAACAGGAGTTGACAGAGCTCCAAAAGTGAGCCAATTGCCTTTACACAACTATTTCAGTGTTTTAGAAGGCTTTGTAGTTTGGAGCAGATAGTAAACATTTTTTGTCTTTGCAGATGATATGGTCTCTGTTGAAACTACTCACCTCTGCTATTTAGGCACAGAAGCAGCAATCGGCAATACTTAAACGTGCAGGGCTCTGTTCCGAAAGCACTATAGGTGCAAAAACAGCTGATGGACCAGATTTTGCCCTGGAGTATGTTAGAAGTTAGACCATTGGAAGATTGGGATTTTAGTTACAGCTTTACCATCTTTAGGAAGAAATGTCCCTCAGAAATGATTGCAACTTCTTATATTCCACAGTGATTATTGGAGATATTAAAAAAGAAAAAAATATAGTCCACATACTTAGAGATCTATGTGGGAAATATACAGTCATATTTTCCTTCTTTTAAACAAACAAACGAACATCCTTATGGATAAAATATATAAAAAACATCATACTTTCATTGTGTTAAGGTCACTGCAAATTCAAGAATAATGACTGAACTAATTTGCCTTCAGTCATGAAACGCATCTGAGCCACACAGAGAAAAAAAATGTGTTCTTTTGATTGGTAAACTATCATTTAAAAAATTATTCAGGACATTAAAGCTTTTTTAAAAAAATCAACAATCAGATGATCTTGGAATAAAAATGTTACTATCTGTATTAAAATGGTTTTAAGTGGAATGGAAGGCACATCTGTAGAAAACTGATACACACAAAATGCTAATACTTGAATCACTTTGGAAATTATTTCTTGCTGACATTGTTGATGTGGAACATATTAGATCAGTGACTTTTCCTATATGTTATCAGCTGTTTCCAAGATTTGAAATTATGTGAGTGGAGGAATAAAGACTTAACATTCTTCAAATCCAAAATTTAAATGTATAAAATGCATTTCCCAAATTCCTGGTCTGTGTGGTCATTTGATTTATTAAGAAAATAGGAAAAAAGGAAATTCTACTTAATGTTCTCTTGGTTCCATTTAGTGTGTTTGGGAATTTTGTTTGTTTGTTTGTTTGTTTTTTTGATGTATTGGGCAATGCAGCATTACCATTTGCTACTAAATCCTGTTAGAGATAATATATGTGAAGCAATTAGCACAATGCTTAGCATGTTGAGACACGCAATAAATTTTGAATGAATTAATAAGTTTGTGATTTTTATTTCGTCTTATTTAACCTAATATGAAAATGTCCAGTTGTGTAATATAAATAAGTTAGAGAATAGGCTCTAGCAGTCAAAGCTCAATTTAAACTAAGGTTTGTTGCGGAAAATTTTGCTTTCAAATGTTTACTGAGACTGTAATCCATGCCATTAAATTAAATACGTGCATGAGTATTTCCAGTAATTAAACAGAAGCTGAGGGAATGGTTTCTTAAATCAAAATGATTATCTCTAGAGAAGGTGTGTTTCCACAAGGTTAGAGAGAGAGGTCACTTCTAAAGGGTCTGAGTAGGATTCATTCAAAAGCATTTATTGAATCCTCATGTGCCTGGCACTTTGCCCCACAGAGATGATTTAGGAGAGAATTTAGTAGAGATCTTTTCCTAGTAGCTTAGAAAAAGTTTGTCTCCAAAAAAATAACTGAAGACTTCTGTCCATTTCGGGCATGAAGAGGGTTTGTTTCCTTTCCAAATGCCACTTCCACAGCAGAGGGATAGGAAAACAGAAAAGGAAAATGAAACATCCCACCCCTAGGAGCTTGTGAATTGGTTGCTGGACCAACATAAAAGAATAATCAATAAAGCAGGTAAAAATAGCTTATGGGGAGCACATGCATAGTAAGGAATTTCAAATCATATTATAAATCTTAGCACATATAAATATCTTAAAATATGATTTGACCAGCCATTATTGCCCTTGCTTTAACACTAGGTGGTCAATGCAGTTTCTTCACTTCTTACCTGACAGTTTGGTGCTTACACTCTGCTCAGTGCCTGTGACTTGGTAGGTAAAACTGAGGAGGGGTCAGGGAACTCATTAATACAACTAACTCATTGAATCCGTGGGAAGACTGGAGAAACTGGCTTAGAAAATGGATGGAAACCAAGACAAGGTGGGTGAAGTGGAGCTGACACATACCAGAGGAGCGGCCTTGGTAAGCAGCCTTCGCGCTCGTGGTCGGCCGTCCGTAAACCTGGCAACCACCGCAGCTCCCCAAACTGTGTAAAGATGATTCAGTGCCAGAGAGCTGCAGGGCAGCTTCCAAGTGGCCGAGCTGAGTCGTGTGCCCATGTTCCAGGGCTCAGCCAGAGCAGGGCTTTAATCTTTTTGGCTTCCAGGGTAGGAAGAAGTATTGGGAAAACAAGAAGGAAAAAAAAAAGACATGTTCCAGAGGTTAGTAAGGGGTGAGAGGTTCTCAGTGAGATGGTCTTCACTGATGTTCTTTTGTTTTTATTTTTCACCTCTATGAGGAAAAGAATGTGCTTTTCTTCTCGTTAAAGTGGAACCAGGATTTACAATTTATAATTTGTACTGCTGATTCCATGTATTTTGACAGTTGCATCATGTCTCCCAGCCTTCCTTTCTCTAGGAAGTGTAGGGTTCCAGGTCCCCTGAGGCTCCAGCAGTCTGTTTGTGATGACTGTAGAAATACTCTCTCTTCTAATTTGCAAAATGATAGACTAGAAAATGGCATCGCTCCTTAATGCTTTCTGCTCGGAAAGTGTTATTCCACAGATGATTTAGAAAGGTGGTTTTAACATTATGTAGGATCCTTTGATTCTGTATAGCCACTTAGAAATACCACAGAGAATTAATAATGAAAGACATAATTGAATTATGTTCTTCAATAGGCCATTAAAAATTGTGAAATACTTGTTCTAATTCCTTTAAGGATAATTTTATTATAATACCTTGATTGTGATCTCAGTAAAATTCTGACAATGGAAAGAGTAGGACACTGTGTGCTGAGCTGGGGAGAGGAAATAGATAACCTGATTGCTTAGGAAGCATATGCTAGCAATGAAGAAACAAATTATGATCGTTTGAGAATTTTCCTTTCAAAATTATAATGTATTTTGTAACATTTGTGTAGCATTTTTCCTAATTTGACTTTTCATCTGACTATGACTTCTTTTTTATTAGAGAAGTTGTAAGTTTACAGAACAATCATGAATAATAGGATTCCCATATACCACCCCAACACCAATACTTTGCATTAGTGTGGAACATTTGTTACAATAGATGAAAGCATAGTTTTATAATTATACTATTAATTAAAGTCCATGGTTTAACTTAGGGTTCACTGCTTGTGTAGTATAGTTCCATAGATTTTAAAAAATTTTCTTATCATATATACAATCTAACATGTCTCCCTTTTAATCAATTCAGCTATATATTTATATATATATATATATATATATATATATATATTTCAGTGCTGTTAACTGCATTCACAGTGTTGTGCTACCATCACCACCATCCATTACCAAAACATTTCCATCATT
>PVKY010004668.1:0-18819 GCA_004027775.1 Bradypus variegatus
TCTCAGCATCTCTCTCTCAGCATCTCTCTCTCTCTCTCTCAGCATCTCTCTCTCTCTCCGAAATAGGGAAAACAGCAACTACCTCAAAGTTGCTGTGAGGACTAAATTAGTTTGTAAAGTGATAGAAACAGGGCCTTGGACATACTGAGCTCTTAAATGTTTAGTCTTGCTACCAATGTTATTGCTATTATTATTAAGTATACTGAAAATTCTTAATTGTTCTTTCTAATAATACTCCTTCAAATATTTGAAAATTACATGCCACCCACTCCAACCCAAGCCCTCTTCCATGACAGATGCCCATGATTCCTTCAACCAGTCCTTTAGAGACTTGTCACTTTACAGTCTAGTATCTAGAACCAAACCCAAAACTCAGATGTGGCAAGACCATCAATTCTCTTCTTTCAGAAAACATTCTTCAAACAGTGCACTCTTAGACCCTTGTATTCATTCAACAGCCAACAAATGTTAATGAGCTACTGCTGAGAACTGGGAACTGTGCTAGCCTTGAAGACAAAATGTAAAGATCCCATCTGTGGAAGGCAGAATAATGGCCCCCAAAGATGTCCGTGTCCTAATCCCCATAACCTGTGAATGTTTCCTTATGTGGCAAATAAGACTCTGTAGATGTGATTGAGTTAAGGAACTGTGATGGGGAGATTACCCTGGATTATCCAGGTAGGTGAAATGTAATCACAAGGGTTCCTATAAGTGGAACATAGAAGGATCCAAGGCAAAAGAGATGAGACAATGAAAACAACTGGAGTGATGTACTTTGAAGATGGAAGAAGGGGCCCCAAACCAAGGAATGCAGGCAGGCCCCAGAAGCTGGAAAAGGCAAAGAAATTAATTCTTCCTTGGAGCCTCCAGGAGGAATGCAGCTCTGCCAACTCATTTTGAGTTTCTACTCTCGAAAACTGTAAGATAATAAATGAGCTGTTTTAAGCCACTAGCTTTGTGTTTTGTTACAGCAGCAATAAGAAATTAATATGCCATCTCTGCCCTCAAAGAGTTCATGGGCTAGTGGGAAGAATGTACCCAACTAAATGAATTACATCAAACAATAGACTCTTATAATCTAACTATTAAAAACTTCAAATATATTCTTGGAAGAAAATTAAATCTGAAAACAATATTTTGTAATCAATTCTCACTTAAGCATTTTTTGGATTCCACCTCACAGTGATATCAATCATATCATCAAATGCAACTCAAAGTCTTTTATATTTTATATGACATGCCCTTAAAGTAGATCTCTGCTGTTAAAGACTGCTCCCCGCAACCCCGCCCCCCAAAAAAGGTCAATTTCACAAGCCCCTAATTCAAATAAGCTAGTGTGATTTCAGAATCTTTCCCCCCAAAATTCTCAATAATCTATTTTAAGCATTTTTAATCACCAAGAATCACATCCATCACATTTTTCACTCTCCAGATTGGAGGCATCTGAATAAACAAAAAATTTTATAATATATACCAAGTCAACTGTCTACTGAAATATACATCAAGAAAAAACTTCAAAGCCTTTCAAATACGAACTCACAAAAGTAAGATAAAAAGTTCAAATGCTTCAGAAGTCCCTTTTTGTCCTGTCCTAGGTCTAACTCCACCAAAGGTGACCACTGTTCTTACTTTTGTTAACACAGTATAGCTTTGCCTGTTTTTAAACTTCATATAAAGGGAATCACACAACATTCTTTTGTGTCTGCTTTTTTCCTTCTGAGACTCATCCATATTTTTGCGTGAGGCAACAGTTTGTTCATTCTCATTACCATATTCCACAATACAATTTATTTACCCAATTATCCATTCTACTATTGATGAACACTTGGGTTGTTTCTACTTTGGGGCTATTATGAATAATACTGTTCAGAACATTCTTGTATATGTCTTTTGATGCACATATGTGTCTTACTGCTGAGTATCTACCTAAGAACGGAATAGCTGAGTCATGTTCAGCTTTAGTGAATGACACTGCAAAACAGATTTCCAAAGTGGTTACGCTAATTTTCACACCCATCACCAATATGAGAATTCCAGTTTATCCACATCTTAATCAATACTTAGCATTGACAGTCTTTTTTATTTTAGCTACTCTGCCAACTATATAGTGATATCTCCTAGTTTTAATTTGCATTTCCCTAATTACTAATGAGGTTAATCACCTTATCTTTCATATGTTTATTGGAAATCTAGAGGTCCTCTTTTATGAATCATCTCTCACCCATTTTTCTATCATGCTGTCCACCTTTTTCTTAATGATTTGTAGAAGTTCTTTATATATTCTGCATATGAGTTCTTTATTGGATATATGAGCACCTTCTCCCATTCTGTACATTGCCTTCTCACTGTCTTTATGGAATCTTTAGATAAAGAGAAGTTCTTATCAATCTTTTCTTTTACACTTAGTGCTTTTTGTGTCCTATTCAACAAACTGTCCCAAGGTGATAAAAATATTTTCCTGGCTTTCTTCCAGAAAAGTTTTTTAGCTTTTACATTTTAGGTGTATAATGTATCTTGGTTAATTTTTGTGTATGGAATGAGGTAGGTGATCCAGACTTTGTCCATACAGATATCCAACTGGCCCAGCATCATTTATTGAAAAGGCCATACTTCCTTCATTGCAGTATCACCTCTGACACCTCTGACATAAATCAAGAAACCCCATACATATGAGCCTGTTACGGATTCTCTACTCAATTCCATAATATGTCTATTCTTGCACCAATACTATACTGTCATAATTATATATTCATCAAGTAGCTTAAGTCCTCCAACATTGCTCTTAGATCAACTAGAATTTCCACATAAATTTTAAAATAAGCTTAATGTCTATTTTTTCAAAAACGTGTTAGAATTTGGAGATTGCACTGAATCTACCGATCTGCAGAGCAGTGACATTTTTACACTATTTTTACAACATTTTTACATATTCCCAACCATAAATATGACGTACCCTCCATTAATTTAAATCTTAATTTAGCTCAATAATATTTGACAATTTTCAGTGTGGTAGTCTTGTCCATCTTTTGTTAGATGTATTCCTAGATGTTTACTTTTTTTATAGTACTGTTAATTGTATCATTTTTAAACGTCACTTTCTCATTATTAGTGTGTGATTGCTTTACTTTGACCTTGTATCTATCTAGTGACCTTGCTAAATTTCTATATTAACTGTAATAGTTTGAAGGTTCTATTGCAAAAAAACAGTTATATTCTCTCCTTTCCAAACACTATATATATTTTTTCCTCACCTTATTGCACTAGCTAGGACTTCCAATTCAATGCTGAAGAAAAGGAATGAAAGAAAGGATCTTTATCTCATAATTTCAGGGTGAATACTTCCAATATTTGACCATTAAGTATGATATTTGTTTGTAAATACTTTTTATCAGCTTAAGTAAATTCCCTCCTATATGTAGCTTAAAGAGAATTTTTTATCATGAATGGATGTTGATTTTTTTAAAAGCAGTTTTGTTGAGATATATTCACATATCATACAATCCATCCAAAGTGTACAATCAGTGGCTTTTAGTATAATCACAGAGTTGTACATTCATCACCACAATCAATTTTAGAATATTTTCATTACTCCAAAAAGAAAAACCCCATATCCCTTAGCAGTCACCTCTCAATCTTTCTATCCTTCCCCAGCTACATAACCACTACTCTCTTTATAGATTTATTTATATTTAAATTTTATATAAATGGAATCACACAATATGTAGTACTTTGTGTCTGGCTTCTCTCAGCACAATGTTTTAATTATTTTTTTAATTAGAAAAGTTGTAGGTTTACAGAAGAATCATGTAATAAATACAATGTTCCCACATACCCCGCAATTGTTGACACTTGGCATTAGTGTGGCACCTTTGTTACAAGTGATACAAGAATATTAAAATACTACTGCTAACTATGGTCCATAAACATTAGGTGTATTTTTCCTGTATACCAACCTATTACCAACCTTGTATTAGTGTCATACAATTGTTATAATTCATGAATGAACATTCCTATACTTGTACTATTAACCACAGTTCATCACCCACAATAGGTTCACTGTGTATACAGTCCCATATTTTATCTTTTCATTCTAGTAACATACACAAACTTCCCCTTTCAACCACATTCACAAACATAATTCAGCATTGGTAATTATACTCACAATAATATGCTACAATCACCACTATCCATTTCCAAACATTTACAATCAACCTAACTAGAAATTCTGCCCACATTAAGCATCAGCTCCCCATTCTCTACCCCCATTCTAACTCCTGGCAACCTATATTTTAGATTCTAACTCTTATGAGTTTGCCTATTATAATTGGTTCACATTAGTGATACCATACAATATTTGTCCTTTTGTTTGGCTTATTTCACTCAACGTAATTTCCTCAAGATACATCCATGGTATTGCATGCATCAGGACTTCATTCCTTCTTAATGCTGAATAATTATTCCATTATATGTATACACCACATTTTGTTTATCCATTCATCAGTTGATGGACACTTGGGTTGTTTCCATCATTTGCCTATTGTGAATAACGATGCTATGTAACATCAGTGTGCATATGTCTGTTCGAGTCCCTGCTTTCATTTCTTTTGGGTATATGCCTAGTAGTGGCATTGCCAGATCATATGACAATTCTATACTTAGCTTCCTGAGAAACCGCAAAACTGTCTTCCACAACAGCTGCACCATTTTACATTCCCACCAGCAATGAATGAGTGCTCCTATTTTTCCACATTCTCTCCAACACTTGTAGTTTTGTTTCTTTAATAGTGGCCATTCTAGTAAGTGTGAAATGATAGCTCATTATGGCTTTGATTTGCACTTCCCTAATAGCTAGGATGTTGAGGATCTTTTCATGTGTTTTTTTGCCATTTGTATTTCCTCGTTGGGAAAATGTCTAAGTTTCTGCCCATTCTAAATTGGGTTGTCTTTTTTTATTGTTGAGTTGTAGGATTTCTTTATATATTCTAGATATCAAACCCTTACAGGATATGTGGTTTCCAAATATTTTCTCCCATTGAATTGGTTGCCTTTTCACTTTCTTGACAAAGTGCTTTGAAAAACAAAGGTTTTTAATTTTGAGGAGGTACCACTTATCTATATTTTTTTTCATTGCTTGTATTTTGGGTGTAAAGTCTGAGAATCACTTCTACCACTAGATCTTGAAGAGGCTTCCCTATATTTTCTTCTATGAGTTTCATGGTCCTGGCTCTTACATTTAAGTCTTTGATGCATTTTGAGTTAACTTTTGTATAACATATGAGCTAGGAGTCCTCTTTCATTCTTTTTGTTATGGATAGCCAGTTCCCCCAGCACCATTTGTTGAAAAGGCTATTCTGTCCCTGTTGAGTAGACTTGGTAGCCTTGTCTAGTTCAATTGGCCACAGATGTGAGGGGTCTATTTCTGAACTCTCAATTCTATTCCTTGGTCAATATGTCTATCTCTGTGCTAGTACCATAATGTTTAGATCACTGCAGCTTCAAAATATGCTTTAAAGTCAGGAAACGTGAGTCCTATAACTGTATTCTTTTTCAAGATATTTTTGGCTATTTGGGGTCCCTTACCCTTCCAAATAAATTTGATTACTGGCTAGTCCATTTCTGCAAAATATGCTGTTGGAATTTTGATTGGGATTACATTGAATCTGTAAATGAAATTTGGGTAGAATTGACATATTAATATTACTTAGTTTTCTAATCCATGAACGTTTTTCTTGCCTGACTGCTCAGGCTAGAACTTTCACTACAATGTTGAATAACAGTGGTGAAAATGGGCATCCTTGTCTTTCTCCTGACCTTAAAGGGGAGTGGTAGGTTTTTCGTTATGCCCTTTATCTTATTGAGGAAGCTTCCTACTATTCCTTTCAAAGTGTTTTTATCAGAAAAGATGCTGGATTTTGTCAAATGCCTTTTCTGCCTCAATCAAGATGATCATGTGGTTTTTTTCTCCTTTGATTTGTTAATATGTGTATCACATTAATTGATTTTCTTGTGTTGAGCCACCCTTGCATATCTGGGATAAAACTCAGTTGACCTTGGTGTATAATTCTTTTAATGTGTGATGTTGGATTCAAATTGCTAGTATCTTGTTGAAGATTTTTGCATCTATATTCATGGGATAAATTGGTCTGTATTCTTTTCTTTTCAAATCTTAATCTGGGTTTGGTATGAGGGTGATGTTGGCCTCACAGAATGAGTTAAGTAGTGTTCCTTCCTCTTCAGTTTTTTGGAAGAGTTTGAGCAGGATTTGTACTAATTCTTCTTGGAATGATTAATATAATTCACCTGTGAAGCCATCTAGCCCTGGGTTTTTCTTTCCTTTATTCCTTCTCCAGGAATCCTGATCTGTTTTTGTTTTGCCTCTACAGTTTTTTTACATACCTTCATTGCTGGTAGTGCTTTTGCCTGGGAGGCAAATTCTGGGGGGAAGGTTACCCCAAAGAGGACTTCCCAAATCAGTATTTCCCAGACAAAATAGGGCCAGGGATGCACAAAGAAGGCACAGACCAACTCCAGGAAAGATGCCAGAGGCCTTTTTGACAACTCCCTGAAACTGCATTTTCCTGAACTGCCCAGGCAATGCTGCCCTTCAGCAAACTGCTCCCCACAGCTCTAAGGAGGCCCCAGTGGCTTTAAACCTCCACCGCTTCTGCTTCTGTTGGGGCCAGGGTGAACAAAGGCTGGGGCCAGTCGGGGTGGGTTTAAACAGTAGCTCAGAGCCGGGACCCAGAAATCTGAATTAGCTCTTCAAAAGCCACAATCAATGCTCAGCTGTACCCCACTACGTTCTTGGGGAAGGGGATTTTTATGTCTCTTTCTGTCCTCAGCAGATGCCAATGACTGGTTCCCAAGGTGGCCCAACGGGGGGGGGAGCCTGGAGGGGGGCACTGGCAGGTGCCTCAAAGCAAGCTACTCACAGTTCTTTACCGCAGTTTCTCAGCCTCTTCCTCCTGCTCTTCCCCAGATGCTGTACTGTGTTCTTCTGGCCTCTTTGGAGCCCCAAAATAGTTGTTTCAGGCAGATCCTGCCTGTTACCTAGCTGCTTTGGAGGAGGGGCAAGTTCTGCAGCATCCTACTCTGCCATCTTTCAGGGAAATTCTCCTGGATGTTGACTTTTATCAAATAATTTTCCTCCTTTATTCTGTTTCATGTGGCAAATTGCATTTAACAATTTTCCAATGTTAGACAAAGTTTACATTTCTGGAATAAATCAAATTTGGCCATGATTGATTATCCTTTTTATAGATTGTTAGATTTTATTTATTCATGCATTTGTTTTAAGGTTTTTGCATCATTTTTTGTGAGACTTTGGCCTGTAATTTCTTTGAAAGATTTGATATTAAGGTTATGCTGGCCTCATCAAAGAAGCTGGGAAGTGCTCCCTCTTTGTCCTTCCTTTTCATTTATTTTTTGACTGTTTGGAAAATTTTACTAGTGAAACCATCTGGGCCTGGAAATTTTGCTATGGAAAGGTTTTTACCTACAAACACAAAATCTTTAATACAGACTTTCTAGTTCTCATGTCTTGGGAAAGCTGTTTTATCCTAAAAACCTGTCCACTTTATTTGAATTTTCAAGTTATTACCATAAAATTGTTTATAATAACATTTTATGATCTTGTTTCTGTGGGATATGTAGTGCTATCTCCTTTTTCTTCCTTGACACTGGCAATACCAAACACCATTAAAATTCCTTTCCACCCACCAAAATAAAAGGCTATCACACACTATATGACACACATCCACTACTGCAGAAATTTTCTCTTATCAGAATAATCCATAGAAGAAGGGCAGGTAGAGTACGTAAAGAATTCAGCAATTCTCTCTCAATCACTTTTATCAACAGAAACAACTGTGAACCTGCAGAAAAGGAGGGACTAACTGAAGGAGAAGGAAACAGCTGTTAGCAATGCTCCAGAGTGGCCAGGAAGACTTCAAAACAAAAAGGAATCATGGGGGGAGGGGTTCCCTATTGTAAGATACTCAGCCTCCTCTCCCCCTCCCTCCAGTCTCTCCACTAAGCAATCAATAGGTAGAATTCAGAGAGCCATGGGCTTATCATTTATTTCTCATACATCATTATTGTCACTAACCTCTTACTGAAATTCAATATTTCATTTCATTTAATTATAAATGTGAACACACCAAAGTAAGAGCAGTTCTGATGACTCTGACAAAAATAAAATTTTCTACCACAGTGCAGCTTTTACAAATACCACTAAATATCTACATGGGCACCAGTACTTGAAATTATGGGAGGTGTTTGATCCGCCACTGCATCTTGTTATTTAATGCACTAACAAAGAAGCAAATATACAACATTCTATTGCAAATTTGGTTGTTATACACTATTTTAACTTTGCTTCAATATAATCTGTAATCCTATGTATTTTTTTTAATGCCTTTTAAAACATTTGGCATTGGCTTCACCAGACTCCAAACAGGTCCATGACACAAAAAAAAGGTTAAGAACACCTGTACAGAATCAAGCATTTTGCCCAGGACAGGGAATGCCAATAAAGCATTAAGAAGTCCTTCCTGATGGGCCAGGCTCTGGGCTGGAGGCAGCAGACACACAGATGAGTAAGGTCCATGCTGATTAGTTCCTGATGTTACCTGCAGAGCCCCACCAACATCTAGCCACCCACAAAAATTACCAAGTCTCTCCAGAGACTTGGTCTTCACCTTAGGTTGGCACATCCAAGCTATTTCCCTAGGAGGGAGCAAAAGAAACAGTAGATAGAACACAAGCTTTGATGGGGGGGGCAAAACCCCACCCAGCATCTACTAGTGTAAGGCTTGGACACCTCCTCCAAGCCTTCCTTTACTCAGCTGTGAAAATAACACTACCTATCTTTTCCAGTTATCTTAAGGTTGAGAAATAATGTATGTAACACACCTGACAAGCACATAGTACCCATTAAGTTATTATTAGTTGAATCTTACAGACCAGAACTGATTGCCCTTAACAACACTTAATCACAGTTAGGGACTGCTCAAGAGAAAAGAGAAGGGAGAAAAGTTACAGGAAGACGAAACATGAAGACGGGAAGGGGGAAAAAAATCATACTTTTCCTTCCAAGTCCAATACAAAACCACCACGTCCTCAAGGAAGCCTTCCCTCTCCTCTCGTATTCCCACTGCACTTAATCACGGAAGCAGGCACCTACCCCTGCAAATGAATGGGTGAATGGATGGGGAATACAAAACAGAAAGGGACAGAAACAAGGCGTCTCATCACCACCTAATGCAAACCACCGAGGAGGGCAACCCCCAGCCCGACAGCCCTGTTCCAAGAGCAATGAATCCAGGAAACAGCAGGTTTTTTAACACCATTGCCACCCCTAGTACTCCATCCACCCCCTTTGCTAGGAAGTGAAGGGAGGGCTTTTCCAAAAAAAAAAAAAAAAAAAAAAAAAAACCGTGGTGCCATCTGAAGGCTAGACTCAGAACAGATGAGAAGACTGAGTCCCAAGAGTAGAAGGCAAAAGAAATCGCTAACTTTGGGTCCCGGGGGTCGCAGCAATCACGCAGGGGCTCTCTAATATTGCCAACAGGACCAGAGCTCGCATTTCCCTGCAACGGTGCCGAGAAATGAGGACCAAGGCAAGGAGAGAGAACAGGGACAGGGGCGTGCGTGGACTTGGCCTAGCCGCCACGGCCCGCGGGAACCCCTGCCAAGGTGCCCCCAACCCTGCCTTTGCGAGGCGCAGCCGGGTCCCCGCCGCCTTTGTTTCCCCTGCAGAACCCGGTGCTTCCTCTGTCCCGCCCTCGGACGCGCACACGAGAACTGGGTTGGGAAACGAAAAGTGTCTTCAACATTTCTTTTTGCAACAAAGTAAACCGAAGCTAAAGGTCAACACCCAAGCTCCCCAGGACCCTCTACGAGCACCAGCTACCAACCTCCGGGCTGTCCCGGGCGGTGGCGGCGACGTTCACGCGCGCCACGAGTTCCCAACAACCCTCTCTCTGCACTTCCGAGTCCCGGCGGCGGCGAGCTTTTCCTGAGACGCGCCCTCCTTTCTCGGCAGCGGGTCTTTAACGGCGCGTGCCTCGTGCTCGCGCGCGTCCTCGGAGCACGCCCCCGCAGCCGTGCCCGCGCGGCCTCCGCTCCAGGTGTCCGGGCTCGGGAGCCAGAGGCGTGCGACGGTGCGGCGGTGTGCAGGCCGCGCTGCTGGAGAAGGAGGTGCAAGAGGGCGGCCTGTCTCTCCGAAGCCTGGCTGCGCGGGTTAGCTGCCCTGCGCTGTCCCGCAAGAGCCCTCGACCTCTTGGTTTCTGGTTCCTGCGCTGAGCCGCGCACACTAACCTCTCCCCCACCTCTTCATTAATTGTAGACCCCGGCTGTCAGAAGGTTCAGAGGTGGAAGTTACCTGGAACTTGAGATGGGCTGCTCTTTTCTAAATCCTGCATCAGTGAGGACCTTGGAGTGGAGAGAGGGCGGGCTTTGTAGCCAGCTGATTCACGAGCTTGCTGGATGAACTTACCCCCTGCTAGCCTGTCTTATGTAAAACGTGAAGTTTCCCTGCTCTTCACGAATCAGAGTGAAAAGCAAATGGGACGAACTTCAGGAATTGTAAAGCAATTTACAAAGATTATCACTACTGCAAAATATACATCTTTGATTTTCAGTGGGTTGTAAAAAGAGTGGCAGCTCTGAAGCTGCTCAACGGGATGTTATGAGAACAGTGACTGTGCTGTGTGTTGACGCTAAAACGTTCCCAACGCCTAGCTAAGGGAGGGACTTGACGGAGTTCCACAGACTTACCTAAGTAAGAGAATCCCCTGGGCCCTTGTTAAAAAAGCATGCTTCTGGATCCTTCCACAAACCAAAGGAATCAGATTCCCCAGAGAGTGCTGTCTTCAATGGTTCTAATGAAGTATAAGTGGATAACTCTGCTTCAGGCGGCAGGAAAACAAAGAGGCTCTGCTCTAAAAAGGGAACTCTAACAGCCATTGTAATAGCCCAGGAGATTGTTTTCCTGGTTGCAAAATCCTCTGGGAAACCAGAATATAAACTCCCTGAGATCTGTAGCCATATTCTTAGGTCCCACTATCCCAAAACCTAAAAATGCAGGACGTCCAGTTAAAATCGGATTTGCAGTATTTGAGCAGGCCATTCCTACACTAAAAATTATTTGTCCTTCATCTGAAATTTAAAGTTAGCTAGGCATCCCATATTTTATCTGGCAACCTTAGCCCCAAGGCACTTTGGCAGAGGGAGTGGCTGAGCAAAAACTAGGGTCAGGTATTGTCAGATTCAGGGATACCTCCTACCTTGTTTTTAAATACTATTGGCAATAATGTATGTTCACTGTCATTTACATTTAACTCTATTCTACACACACACACACACACACACAACATGTTCACCTAAGAATACAAAGAAAACACAAGATTTAACCCCAAGTAAATTAGAAACATCAATTATATAAAAATAGCCAAATTTAGAGGTAAGCAATAGACGGGGGAAAGTATTTGCTGCAAATATATACAAAGTATTTGTTTTTATTATATATAAATTTCATGCAATTAATAAGAAACATTAGAAGCCAAATACAGTTGAGCAAGGCACCTGCAAAGACAATCCACACAAAAAGAGAGGAGGGATACAATTTGGAAACAAATATCACAAAAAGCTCAAAATAAAATGCAAAGTAAAATATACAATTTTTCACATATAAAGTTGGCAAAAATCAATAAATAATATTGAGTGCTGGCAAAGGTGCTGTGATGTGGGCACTCACACAACTTTTAGGAAAATAGCAACTTGGCAATATTGAAACCTTTAAAATGTATCAAAACTCTTGAAAATGTTCAAACCTTTTGATTTTGTACTCTATTTATAGGAATAAATTCAAAGAAAATAATACATAATGTGGAAAATGTTCTTATAAACAGAGATGTTAATCACATTTGAATTTACACCATTATATGAAACAGAACAACACCCTGAAAACTCCCTAAATGTCCAAAAGTAGAGAAGTGGAAATTAAACCAAAACTTACACACTCCGTGATATATTTTACATACAACCCATTCAAACAATGTTTATTTTGCATATGTAATATGACCATAACTATATATATTTTAAATCTGTACATGGAAAAATGGAAAAAAATAGAACAAAATGCCACTTATGATTGAGTTTGGGCAGTGGGACTTGCTTTATTCCAGTTTTTTCCACATTTTCATTGAATATATATTAATTTTATGTTGGAAAAATTTATGTGGCATTCTCTAGAAAACAAAAAAGGTTTGATTATACCATAAAGGTCATTTTACGGACTCTAGAATCCTGGTTTTGTACACTCATATACCAAATGCTGAAACGATCCAAATATTAAAAGCACCTTAAAACATTTTCCTCTGATACAAACACCCTCCAAACCCTGCATGTTTTCTGTTAAACTAGGGACAATGCATAGTGTTTCAGTTTGCCAAAGTTGCCGAAATGCAATATACTAGAAATGGGTTGGTTTTTACAAAGGTGATTTATTAGCTTACAATTTTACAGTTCTAAGGTAAGGCCATGAAAATGTCCCACATAAGTCATCAACGGGAAGATACCTTTCCTGAAGAAAGGCTGCTGGCATCCGGACTTCCTCTTCAGATAGCAAGGCACATGGCCAGCATCTGCTGGTCCTTCACTCCCAGGTCTGGGTGCTTTCAGCTTCAGGCTCCAGTGTCCTCCTCTCTGAGCATCTGTAGGTCCTCTCCTAGCACCTCTGGAGCCTTTCTCTCCAAACTCTCTGGGTGTTTCTCTCTCTGAGCTCTCTGGCCCTTTCTGTCTTTTATCCTCATAAAGGACTCCAGTAAAGGATTAAGACCCACCTTGAATGGGCTGGGTCACATCTCAATTGAAACAACCTAATCAAAAGTTCCCTCCCAGGAATGAGTCTGGCCCTGGCATCAAGGGATTGAAAATGCCTTCTTGACCAAAAGTGGGGAAAGAAAGATAACAAATAAGGCTACAATGGCTAAGCAAGCTCCAGCTAGACATCCCGAATGGCCACAGTATGCCATGCCCTAACCAACAGTAGTCCAGAAATACCTAGGTCCCTATTTAAGTTTCTATAAAAAGTTTCACTCACTAAGTTTATCTCTCAGAAACTTAAATCCATCAGAGGGTTCCTATGCCAGACAAGTCCTAAAACCCAGAGATAACAGCCTCTTTAAGGAAGACAAGATTCGCCTCCTTCCCTATAATATTAACACCCCTTTTCAATATGAACAAGTTAGGGTGCTCACTGCCTAGACACCCCTGAAGATCAAGCAAGTGATTAAATGAGAGGAAGGGGTGACAACAGACAAGATAGGATTTAACAAAGGATTACGAACACTGAATCCTTATATAAATATATATATATATTTAGATGCTAGGGTATTAGAATAGCCAGAAGGAAATAACTGAAATGGCGGAACTGTAACCCATAACATTCTTTGAAATTTGCTCTATAGCTACTCATTTAATTGTACTTTAAAAGTTGTCATCTTTCTGTATATATATGTTATATTTCACAATAAGGAAAGAACTGAAATTGTAGAACTGTAATCCATGACATTCTTTGAAATTTGTTCTCTAACTACGTGTTAAATCGTACTTTGAAAGTTATAACTGTTAGGTATATATATTAAATTTCACAGTAAAAACTGTATCAAAAAGGATATCTAGCATTTTTTTAAAGTATATATATATTAAGACATATGCTTTTGATAATAAGCAAATCTAAAACCAAATTTGGTATTTTGGTATAAATATTGTGTGCATGTGTGTATCTCAAAACACTAGCAATTTTTTAAAATAGACACATTTATTTTAAGGATCTTGATAATAAGATTTGTTGACCACCAATTGAATGTGTCATTCCTTTTAAAAATAATAAATATAAACATTTGTTAGACATGTAACTTGTCAGTTGGGATAAAGATGATGAATGAGGGGGAAAAAAAGGTCCCACCCACACTAGGTCTGCCCCCATAGGGAGAGATTAAAAGAACATGGCCTTTTCTGGGGTACATAACAGCTTCCAACCAGCACACAGCAAATTCTTGGTTCTCACTGAATTAATTTATCAACTTATTCACAGAACCAT
The DNA here is from genome assembly GCA_004027775.1 of Bradypus variegatus. Taxonomy (NCBI): domain Eukaryota; kingdom Metazoa; phylum Chordata; class Mammalia; order Pilosa; family Bradypodidae; genus Bradypus; species Bradypus variegatus. The sequence goes on from PVKY010004668.1 coordinate 14,108, forward strand.
ATGCCTATTAAAGTATCTTAAAAATTTTTTTAATCCAGAAAATCATATTTAGCCTTGGGTTTTTCTGCCTTTGGATTAAACTCTAAAAAAAGGACACACTTGATGGTGTAGACATCTTTTGAACACCAAAGTTTGGAGTGAAAGGAATGGGCGGTGGGAGATGAAGTTCCTCTTGGAGTAAGAGGTAAGATAATTGGAGTAAATCAGTGTTGAAGCCTAAACACCAGGAAAAAAGTTGGGGGACCTTTTGGGGTGCTGGGGAGGGTTTTTTCCCCCTATCTTTAATGCTTCACACACAGGCAGAAGTGTCTGGTCTTAGAAAACCCATGCCTCTTTTGAAACAAGAATCAGGCCTCCGGGAATCCCTGACCTGGAGCTGGTGTGGCCAGGCCTGGCTTGGAAGGCGTCTCTATTCTGACCATACAAGTAAATCCATGAAGGTCTCTCCCTGGGGTTGAGAAGCAAACCTCCCTGGGGTTTGAGGGGTAAAGTAAATTGAGCAAAATTAATGATAATTGAGTTAAAAGAGAAAACCAATTTGTGCATTGGTATTGTATTCCTTTAGAGGTAAAAAATATCAAAATTAGTATGCACATGTGGGTAATTAATGGTCAGTCACTCTTTATACCATTACTTTAATCACAAGTCATTAATCAGGCACCTGCACTGGGAGGGTTTTCTCTCTTGCAGTCTCAGTTAGCTGGGCCTGAATAGCCCAGGGGCCTCCTGTCCTGACAGGCAACCCTGAGCACCTGGTAGCTGTTCTGCAGCCTGCAGGACTGGTGCTTACGAGGGATTAACTAGGCAGACTCTTTGTAAATTCAACTATGACTCAGTCATAGAAATTATACTCATTCAACGGAGGTACAAATAGTTGTTAAGACTTAATTGATAAAGGCTTAAAGACAAAAGAGTGAATTTCTAATTATAAAATTTCAGGCACAGGCAATAATAGGGAGCTATTGTGAAGGATTAAGGGGGCTGCCCAACCCTCACCACCTGGCCCAGGTTCTCATCTGCTCCACCTATGAAGACATCAGCCCTGGTTTTTGGTGACTCTGAACTAACATTTGTCCAGCATCTATTTTATATACAGCACAAAACTGACTGCTAGGTCAGATTTTTCAAAAAGTGAAAAAGACTTGTTCAGCAGGAAGTTGCAGTTTAGCTAACAAATAATAAACAAATTTAAAATAATGTAGATTCATATAAGTAGACTAAACTATGACGAGCACAATTCAGAGTCATGTCCTCTAAGAAGCCTTCCCTGACCACCCTGGCAAAATTAACTCCTGCCTAGTCATTCACTGTTCCAGTTTGCTGATGCTGCCATTTTGCAAAACACCAGAAATGGATTGGCTTTTACAAAGGGTGTTTATTTGGTTACAAAGTTACAGTCTTAGGGCCATAAAGTGTCCAAGTAAGGCATCAACAGTAGGGTACCTTCACTGAAGGATGGCCATTGGTGTCTGGAAAACATCTGTTAGCTTGGAAGGCACGTGGCTGGTGTCCGCTTGCTCCTCAGTTGCGTTTCAAAATGGCTTTCTCCAAAATGTTTTAATTGGGGCATTTTGTCTTCTCTTAGCTGCAGCTCCTCTTCAAAATGTCACTCTCATTTGCTCTGAACTCTTTCTGTTTGTCAGCTCATTTATGTGGCTCCAGTGATTTAATTCAGACCCACCCTAAATGGGTGGGGTAACACCACTATGGAAATGATCCAAAGTCTTGTGCACAGTTGATTGAGTCACATCTCCGTGGAAACAATCAATAGGTTCCAACCTAATCAACACTAATACAGTCTGCCTCCACAAGATTGCATCAAAGATAATGGCATTTGGGGGGATATAATACATCCAAACCGGCACACTCACTATCCCATTAAATTATTCTTTTATATTTTCCTTACAGCACTTACCACTCTCTGAACTTCTCTGGTTTGTTAGTTAACATATTTATTAACTATATCAGCATTATTCAGACCACTTGCAAGACACAATACATCTGTAGATTGTTAAATGAAGTTAGTAGGTTACAACCAGACTAAATTTTTTTAATGAAATAGAATAGAATAGAATAGAATAGAATAGAATAGAATAGAATAGAATAGAATAGAATAGAATAGAAAATAGAATAGTGTAGAAAATGTCACAGCCCATCACTGGATTTTTATTAAGAATTGGAAACATTGTTGTAAGTGCTGCATCCAATTGCTATGAAAATAATTAAAAGAGATTATGGAAGTCTAGGCAAATGTCACTGAATAGTACAATTCATTCTATCTTCTGCTAGCAAAGCTCTCATTTCATTTTCCTGGTGTATTGTGTGAAGGGGATCCTCATCATTATGCGACAGTTAAAACAGTAGAGATTAACTTTATATTAGCATCATTCACAGTTGATTGTAAAGCCTTTTTCTGAAAGGACATTACCAAGTGGTGTTTCAGGTTTGTATCAAATGTACCTTTAATTTAATTAGCACGGATTTCCCTTTAAATGGACCTCTTTATTATTAGAAGAGAAAAAAAATGATGAAGTAAAATGTTCAAGCTCAACTACTGGATATCTAAAACTATAGATAGTGATAATATTGAGAAAAATATTGATTCTGACCTGCAAGCTTCAACTTTGAGGTACATTCTAAAAAGAAAAAGAGAATGCAAGCCTTTATTTTAAAGGCAGATTAAATATGATTTTTAAATGTGTAAAACCCAACAAAAGTGACAACTCCAATGTATTATTTGTAATGACACCTTCACAACTAGCAGGACACTTAGAAACACATGCTGAACTTGTCAAAAAGCTCTTTGAACCCTCAAATCCACAGCCAATTGATTGTTTTTCCAGAATTGAATTTTATTCAACTGTCATTATGTATTTATGTATTTTAATACAGTTTTATTGAGGTATATTCACATACCCTACAGTCACCCACAGTGTATAATCAGCTGTTCACAGCACCATCATATAGTTGTGCATTTATCACCAGAATGAACATTTGTACATTTTTCTTTCTGCCAAAAAAATAAAATAAAATAAAAAGTAAAAAGGAACGCCCAAATCATTCCATCACCCCCATCCCACCCTATTTTTCATTTAGTTTTTGTCCCCATTTTTCTACTCATCTGTCCATACACTGGACAAAGGGAGTGTGAGCCATGAGATTTTCACAATCACACAGTCACACCTTGTAAGCTACATAATTATGCAATCATCTTCAAGAATCAAGACTACTGGGTTGCAGTTTGACAGTTTCAGGTATTTTCTTGTAGCTATTCCAATACACTAAAAACTGAAAAGGGATGTCTATATAGCGCATAAGAATGCCCTCCAGAGTGACCTCTCAACTCCATTTGAAATCCCTCAGCCACTGAAACTTCGTTTCATCTCTCTTCCCCCTTTTGGTCAAAAAGATTTTCTCAATCCCACAATGCCATATCCAGGTTCATCCCCAGGAGTCATGTTCCACGTTGCCAGGGAGATTTACACCCCTGGGAGTCAAGTCCCACATAGAGGGGAGGGCAGTGAGTTCACCTGCCATGTGGTATAGCAAATTGATTTTTGACAAGGGTGCCAAGTCCACTCAATGGGAAAAAACAGTCTTAACAAATAGTTCTGGGGAAACTGTATATTAAAGTGCAAAGGAATGAAAGTAGACCCTGTACCACATACTATATACAAAAATTAACTCAAAATGGTTTTACAATCTAAATATAAGAACTAAAACTATAAAATTCCTGGGATAAAATATAGGGAAACATCTTCAGGGCCTTATATTAGGCAATGGTTTCTTGGACTTTACACCAAAAGCACAAACAACAAAAGAAAAAAATAGATAATGGGACTTCATCAAATTTAAAACTTTTGTTCATCAAAGGACATTATGATGAAAGTGAAAAAAACAGACTACAGAATGGGAGAAAATATGTAGAAATCATATATATGATATGGGCTTTCCATACAGAATATATAAAGAACTGCTACAACTCAACAACAAAAAGACAAACAACTCAAATTAAAAATGGACAAAGGACGTGAATAGATATTTCTCCAAAGAATAAATGTCCAATTAGCACAAATGGCCAATATCACATGAAAAGATGTTCACCATCATTAGCCATAGGGAAATGCAAATCCAAATCACAATGAAATACCATCTCACACCCACTAGAATGACAACTATTAATGAAAAAACAGAAAATAACAAGTGCTTTGAAAGGATGTGGAGAATTCTACTTAATTTGTGGGAATGTAAAATGGTGCAGCCACTGTGGAAATTTCTTGGTGGTTGCTCAAAAAGTTATGTATAAAATTACCATGTGACTTGGCAATCTCGTTGCTAGGTATATACCCAAAAGATTTTAAGGCAAGGATTCAAACAAATACTTGCACACTGAGGTTGATAGTGGCATCATTCACAGTTTCCAAATGACAGAAGCAACCAAACTGTCCATCAAGAGATGAATGGATAAACAAAATTTGGTATATATATATACAATGTGTGGAGTGGAGTGAGATGCTTCAGGGCTCCATCCCCCTACAGAAGCTGTGAATAATGAGCAAGAACTGGCAGAAACGTCTTTTTCAAAGCTCCAGAAAACAGTTAAGGACTGCAGTAATGGGATGAGTGCCAAATCAACAAAAAGGCTACACAAAAGCTGTAGAAATTCGTGGTGTCCCAGCTGGCCTCTCCTCCACTCCTCAAACACATACTGG
>PVKY010004669.1:0-18816 GCA_004027775.1 Bradypus variegatus
AGAACAGATAAAGAAAAGAATGGAAAAATATGAGCAACGTCTCAGGAATTGAATGACAACATGAAACACATAAATATATGTGTCATTGGTATCCCAGAAGGAGAAGAGAAGGGACAAGGGGCAGAAGCAATAATGGAGGAAATAATCAATGAAAATTTCCCATCTCTTATGAAAGACATAAAATTACAGATCCAAGAAGCACAGCTTACCTGAAACAGAATAAATCTGAATAGATCTACACCAAGACACTTAATAATCAGGTTATCAAATGTCAGAGACAAAGAGAGAATCCTGAAAGCAGCAAGAGAAAAGCGACCCATCACATATAAGGGAAGCTTGACAAGACTGTATGTGGATTTCTCAGTAGAAACCATGGAGGCAAGGAGACAGTGGTGTGATATATTTAAGATACTGAAAGAAAAATCACCAACAAGAGTCCTATATCTGGCAGAACTATCCTTCATATATGAGAGAGAGCTTAAAATATTCTCTGACAAACAGACAATGACAGAGTTTATGAGCAAGATGCCTGCTCTACAGGAAATACTAAAGGGACCACTATAGACAGACAGGAAAAGACAGCAGTGAGAGGTTTGGGGCACAATTTTGGGTGATGGTAGCACAATAATATAAGTACATTGAACAAAGATGACCTGTGAATATGGTCAAAAGAGGAAGGTTAGGGGCATGTGGGACCCCAGAAGGAAAGAGGAAAATAAAGACTGGGATTGTATAACTTAGTGAAACCTAGAGTACTCAACAATTTGATAAAATGTACAAATGTGTTTTTATTTGAGGGAGAACAAATGAATGTCAATATTGCAAGGTGTTAAAAATGGGGTGGTATTGGGGAAAAATACAGTCAGTGCAAACCAGAGACTACAGTTAACAGAAACATTATATTATGGTTTCTTCAGTGTAACGAAGGCAATATACCAAAGCTAAATGCCTGTAAGAGGGGGATATAAGGGAGGGGTGTGGGACTCCTGGTATTCGTGATGTTGTGTCTTTTATTGTACTTTATTTTAATTTTATCTTTTCTTTTGTTGCTTTCTTAGCTGTCATTTTTTTCTGTCTTTTTCTTGTTCTTTTGTCTCTCTACCTTTTTTGACTCTTCCTCTTTGTGGAAGAAATGGAAATGTCCTTACATAGATAGCGGTGATGGTGGTGAATGCAGAACTACATGATTATACAGGGAACCATTGATGGTTTACTTAGGACAGAATGTATGGTGTGGGACAAAACCATCTTAAAAAAATGGGTTGATGAATAACCTTGAAGGCATTTTATTGAGTGAAATAAGTCAGACACAAAAGGACAAATATTGTATGGTCTCACTGATATGAACTAATTATAATACGTAAGTACATAGACATGAAATATAGGTTACCAGGATATAGAATGAAGCTCAAGAATGGGGAGCGGTTGCTTATTGTGAGCAGAATGTTTAACTAAGTTGAACTTTAGTGTTTGGAAATGGGCAGGGGTGACAGTAGCATGTTATTAAGAGAATATCTAATAGTGCTGAATAGTGTGAGACTGTGGAGGAAAGGGGCAGCTTAGAGTCACGTATGTCACTAGAAGGAAAGTTGGAGGTTAAAATATGGGAATGTATAAAACAGTGAATCTTGTGATGGACAATGTCTATGATTAACTGTACAGATATTAGAATGTTCTTTCATGAACTCAAACAAATGTATGACACTATAACTAGATATATTCACATATCTAATTTTTATTTTAATTTTGTTGCATAACATTGAGAAAAGTCCAATTCTTAGTAATAAATGTTTGCAAATGGTAATGCTCTTTAAAAAAAACTGATGTAAGCCACCCAAGACAAATACGTGCATTTTATTATAGCAAAATCTCTTCATTTAAATGGCTATAAAACCAGATATTGAGCCAATGCCTACAGCAATTAAGAACAGTGAGAAAATCCATGGACCTCATTTACAGAAGCTAAACATTTAATTTAAGAATTGGTTGTTCTTAAATTATAGGCCTTCAGTAAATAAAAGCAATTTGAATATAAAAAAATAAATAAAATGAGGGAGAGTAAGACATTCCCAGATAAACTAAACTGAGGATATCTGTCACCGCTTGACTGGTCCTACAAGAGGTACTGAAGAGAGTTCTGCAGGTTGAAAGGAAAGGACAATAGCTAATAGAACAAAGATGCATGAGAAAATAAAGATATCCAGAGAGAGTCATGACAGAAGTAAATATAAATGCCAATACTATTATTTTTTTTGTTTGTAACTCCACTTTTTACTTCCTATAGGATATAAAAGGCAAGTAAATAAGATGTAATGATGAATCAGGGGTTTGTGGCTCATAATGTATAAACATGTAATTTGTGTGAAGAACTACATAAAGGTGAGGGAATGAAGAGATAAAGAAACATATTTTATATATACTATTGAGACTAAGTTGCTATCAAAGCAGTTGACATTGTTATAGACTTAGGATGTTAAATTTAAGCCCCATGGTAACCACAAAGAAAATGTTGGAGAATATACAAGCTCATGGAGGTGAAAATTGGAGTGTAAGTTGCCAGGGTGGGGATCCGACAGAATCAGGAGTTAATGCATAGTGGGGTAGGGTTTCTGAGATAGGAAGGTTTTCATACCACATAATTTGAATGTGATTACTCCCACTGAATGGTATGCTTGGAAGTGGTTGATGTGGGAAAGATTATGTTGTAAATATCTTCTGACAATTAAAAAATAAGTAAAGAAAGAGCAAACAAAGAGACAATGACAGTTAAATGCAATACATGATCCTGGATGGGCTCTAACAAGGGAGGAAAAAAGGCTCAAAGGGATGTTATGGGGACATATAAAAAAATTGGAATATAGACTCTAAGCTTTATATCAAAGTTAAATTTCTTGAATTTGATACCTCCACTTAAGGTGATTATGTAAGTGAATATCATTGTTCTTAGGAAATGTTCTTGGCAGTTTTAAGTGTTCAGTGAGCTTGATGTGCACAAACTAGCATATTCAGAAAATGGATTGATAAATAGGTGGATGAATGGATAGATATAATGATATAGCAAATGTGGCAAGATGTTAAAATTGGTGGATCTCTGTATCTGGGAGTGGGTAAGGGTATGTTGGAGTTCTGTATGAGGTTTGTACTATTTTTGTAGCTCCTGTAAATTTGAAAATTTTTCGTAATTAAAAGTTTTCAAAAATCAGTGTAAATGTTAAAGTGCTAAGCCCCCTAGATCACTGCTTATATAAAATGCTTTTGAGTGAGGGGATCAGGGGAATATCGTTGGCTCAGGAGTGGGATCAATTTCTTCTCTTCTCTTGTGATTCTCTTAATAGTAGAGAACTAGAAATATTTTTGTAAGTCATTGTTTCTTAGGATAGTGTCAAAATGAATAAAACTTTTTAGTTGAGTTTTTTTTGACAAGTCCTGAAGGACTTGTTAACATTGCTTTAATTTTTACTGAAATGATAATTCTGAAAATCTAAAAGAGTATTGTAATATATAGGGCATTGTGCTATGTACTGAAATATAATGCCTTATATTGTATTGTACTTAATTTTCCATTGCTTTTATTGATTAAAATAGATTACATCTGTATAACCCTTTACTATTTTTTAAACTTTTAATTTTGAAATAATTATAGATTCACAGGAAGTTAAAAAAAGTAGTAGAATACAGAGTCACTTGTGCCCTTCACCTTGTTTCCCCCAGTGATAACATCATATATAGCTGTAGTACAATATTCTGACCTAGAAATTGACATTGATGCAACACACTTAACTAGACTACGGATCTTGTTGCGTTTCCTCATTTTCTGATGCATTCATTTGCATGTTCTGTGTAGTTTTATCCCATGGATAGATTCAAGCAACTGCCACCACAATGTATTGTGAAGTACTTTCACATTCTCTCCCAGTAATCTTGTGAAGTAAAGACAGCTATTAACACACTTACAGGTGAAGAATTTAAGGTTAGCTAAAATCACCATCTCATTAGGTGTGAAGAGGGACCAGATCTCCAGCCCTTTGATTCCTGGTCCCAAGGTCTTTCCTCTCTCGTTACTTCCCTGGCCTCCCTAGTGCCTTGCACAGGGCTGGTAAACCAGCACCTCCTTAATGTGTTGCTGCCGTGTCTGTATGTAATGACGAGAGCAGGTAAGGAGGTTTGAGGTTGGAGACACCCCTGTGCCCTCGGCCCAAGCCAGTTCATCTAATTTGTGCTTGGAAAAAGCGTGATATGCATTTTTCTGTTTGAAGCTTTATTTATTCAGCAAACTTTTTTTGATTGAGTAAATCCTATATGCCAGGGATTGTCCTGTGCAGCAATTGACAAAGTAGAGAAGACCTCTGCCTTCATGGAGCTGCCATTCTCCATCAGGATGCCTTGCATCTGAAAAGAATTGAAGAGTGACATATGAACCACCATACTAGGATGTATGTAGCACAAACCTATTGCTTTGAAGACTTTTACCTTAATTACCCCTATAGTTGTCTTATATTGGACTCAAGAATCTGTGGGTTAAAGACATAGAAACCTGTTCACCATCTATTAAAAGAGCAGGTTACCAAACAACATATATCATATAAAAGAGTGTAAATGCCAATAAAAGACCAAAATGTTAGCAGTGATTATTTCTATGTAGTATAATTATGGGTGATATTTATTTTCTTCTTTTTTCCTAATCCATCTTCCCTAAAATTTTATACAGTAACCATTATAACTTTTTATAAGACAAATGAATCACTTAAATTAGTGAGGTGATGGTAGCACATTACCATGTGTGAAAGTAACAGTGCTGAATTGTGCATGTGATCAATTTCCTTTCTTTTCTCATGATTGAAAGGGGGCTAGAAGGAAAGCTAGATGATAAAACATGGGACTGTATAACAGTAACCCTGCTGTGGATGATGAATGTGGTTAGTAGTACAAATGTAAGAATGTTCTTCCGTGAACTAGAACAAATGTAACTATTACAAGGGGTTAATAATAGGGTGCTATATGGGAAAAATACATCTAATGCAAACTTTGGACTATAGTTAACAGTAATATCTTAATTTTTCTGTCAACTGTAACAAAAGTACCACACCAATGCTAAGTGTCAAACTGGGGTTTTGCCAGTTTGGATGTATTATGTCCCCCAAAACACCACATTCTTTGATGCAATCTGGTGGGCACAGACATTAGTGTTGATTAGGTTGGAATCCTTTGATTGAGTGTTTCCATGGAGATGTGACTCAATCTACTATGGGCAAGACCTTTGATTGGTTTATTTCCATGGAGGTTTTGTCCCACCCTGTCTTAATTGAATCACTGGAGTCCTATAAAAAAGTTCACAGACAGAAGGAGGTGCTGCAGCCAAGAGAGTCACTTTGAATAATGCGCAGGAGCTGAGAGAGGAGCTGGAACACAACCTGGGATCAGTAGACACCAGCCACATGCCTTCCCAGCTAACAGAGGTTTTGCAGACACCATTGGCCTTTTGGTGAAGGTATACTTGTGTTGATGCCTTCATTTGGACATTTTCATGGCCTTCAGACTTTAACTTTGTAACCAAATAAACCCCCCTTTGTAAAAGCTAATCTATTTCTGGTATTTTGCATAAATGGCATCAGTAGCAAACTGGAACATGGGGGTATAAGCAGTATGGGTGTTTTCTTTTTATAGCCGTGAAAATGTTCTTAAATTGATTGTGATGATTAAAGCACAACTCTGTGATTCTACTGAGAGCCACTGATTGTACACTTTGGATGGATTGTATGGTGTGTGAATAAAACTTTTTAGAAAAAATAAATTAGTGAACAACAAAGGACAAACCATATCTGGGTATTTCTTTCAGACATAGCTTTCATCAGAGTAAGCTTTACTTGTTCATGCAATCATTTCTTCATTTAACAAATACAGATACTGTCTGCCAGGAACTGTTCTTGGTGCTGGAGTTACAGACTTGAGTAACATGCAAAGCTCCTGTGGCCACAGTGTGTGCGAGGGTTAAAGCCGGATAACAGGCAGCAGCTGTTAGAGCTGATCGCTCAATGCGAGGCACACACCCCCGTCATTGGTGCTTTTAACAGTTCAAACCCTGATGGGACTTTGTTAAAATTAGTATCTTATTTATGCTCATCAATTAGTTAGTTTAAGCTTTACCATGAGGATGTGAGGGTAAGACCTAAAATCTAATTAAATTTTTCTGAGTCTTACCAAGTTCTGTGTTAAACACCTGAGATGCGTTATCTTGGCCAGTCAGCACCCTTGGAGGTACATTCTCTTGTGTTTTAAAGATAAGGAAACAGAGGCTTAGTACTCACTCATAGGTGATGATCCAGCTTTAACTTCAAATTTCTGGGTCCAAAGTCCACACCTTTTATAAGGTACACATCAAACAGATCTATTTGCTAAACCTGAAGCTATTCCCCTTATCGATGCCTGTAGTACATATGTGTGCAGCAACTTGTATTTTCAAATAAAGGTGATTTAGTGAATTATAGTATTCTTACTTCAGATCCTAATTTGTCTTTTTTTTATTGTTTTGCAGAGAGACCCAATAATTGCAAAGCAGCTCTTTGGCAGCTTGTTTTCTGGAATTCTAAGAGAGATGGATAAATTTAAGACCATGTCTGAAAAAAACAGCATTACTCAAAAGTTGCTCCAGGACTTCAATCATTTTCTTAATACCACTTTCTCTTACTTTCCACCTTTTGTCTCTTGTGTCCAGGTAAAAGTCTGTGCTCAGTCTTCATAAAATATGCATTGTTTGCCTTTGCTTCACATGGCTGTGTTATAATAATTGTATTTGTTTCACGAGTTCAAACTCTTGGTAATAACAAGACGTTTACCAGAGTGGATATGTTCTGTTTGGACCACCTCTTCCCAAATGGGTAGATGTAATTTTTTGTATTATTTTCCAAAAACAACTTGCACATGACAAAATAATCAGCAGTCAAACTTAGTATAAAAGTGTTTCAGTTTGTAATAAGCTGATCCCTTCAGTGTTTTGACTGAATCCTGCATTTTGTTTAGTTGTTTTCCCTTGGGTATTTCACTAAATTCTTTCCTCCCTCCTGGCTGCCTTCAAGAGCTATTGATTGAACATATGCCTGGTTTTGTTCTCAGTAGCAGGGACAAAAATCCCTGTCTTCATACAACTTGTATCTCAAAAGGAACTGACAGTAAACAGGTACATTAATATAGAAAATGACATGAGCTGGTAGTAAATGTGGTAGTACTTGAGTCGTACACAAGTACTGAAGTAGTGTCGGGTAGTAATAAAGCGGGTCAGTAGGTAGGCAGCTCAGAACCGGGTGTGTGCGCCCCTGTAGGTGCTTGGACGGAGTGACTGGAGAAGTCCTGCCTCAGGCATGATATTTTGAGCAAAGAGCTCATTAAGTTCTTTCTTCAAGTCCTTCGTTAAAGGCTTACTTTTCTTATTACTTAAACATGCTTATTGGAAGATTATTTTTATTTCATCTAAGAATGTTTTCATTGTCATTCAAATTCCAGGTCTTTGCAAATGCCTTAATAGAAAAACATTTTGATTCATTTTAGTACTTTTATACCTAGTTATATCCCTGAAGTAATTATAAAATTATATTTTTAAATATTATTAATCCACTAATTTACACTGCATTGGTTGATGAGCTAATTGGGTGATAATTCCCAGAGATGAGGCATTAGTTTTCCTGTTTCATTCATCTTGCTGTAACATGAAACTGTGAGTATAGTTACCTTTTATATATGAACTATGTTATCAGCTCATAATTTGTAACTAACATTCCTTCATTGTTTATTGAGTCAGCCACATTTCACAATGTTTCTTTATGTTGTATTCAGGAGTAATTTTAAAAATCTTAATTCCTAATTTTTTCCCTATATTTATTTAAAAACTAGTTTTTTCCATTGTTGTTTTGGGAGAATCATTAACTGTCATTAAATACGTACTTTGTGCTACTCTCCTTGGGCTTGCTGTTTGGCAGTGACCATGGAGAAAGCAGCATGGATGTGTATCACTGCCTACAGTTTGCAGCATTTGTAATCTGGGCTTTCTATGTGGGGTTGTATCTGAAACTAGTATTTGTTTTCTTTCCCCTTGCACCATGCCATGTTTGGCTTAGCATTCTCTTGAGGTTCTTATTCTAGCAAGGATGACTGACTGTCTCTTTGAGATTTCCCTGTCCCACCAAGACTTTCCACAATGAGTTTCTTGTACATGACATATCCTGTGTCTGTCTGACTCTCCTAACCATATCCTTCAAATTGGGATAAAAATATTTTCAGCCATTTCCCCTTTGTTGTGGTTTCTGGCCTACAGACAATGATTTGGTGTCATGCATTTATATGATCTGTTGTTTGTTTGAACAATGTATACAATATGATTTGCTTTACAAAAAGACTTGTTAATGGTCATCTGTATATCTCAGAAGAACTATGGAATATTCGAAATGAACACATGGCCCCTACCTTTAAGGAGCTTAAGATAGTGAGATAAAAATTCAAACAAAGAATATCATGAATTCCAGTAAATACTCAACATTTAAAAATTAGGCTGCACTTTGTTCTCAATTTGGAATTTGTAATAAGCAGAATTGCTTCGCTAGAGTTAATCTTTTATTCAGCAAATCACTCTTCATAAGTAAAATGATATTGTGAGCAGGATGATATAGAATAGTCTTCTTGAAAATGGACTTAAAGACCTCATTTAAAGTATTTGTACACATTTACCTTTAATTGAATGATATCCTAATAATAGTCGTTTATTCATTAAAACCGTTTCGTGAAGGACTTCTTTGGGGCAAAAAGGATGAATGAATCCTCTGTGAAATCACGGACAGCATTTTACTTACCACAATGTCTGGAGCCTAGAAGCCACTCAATAAATATTTATAGAATGAGTGGGTTATTTGAAAATTTAAAATATATTTATTTTTGAAATTCCGTATTTAATGCTGACCCCTTTCCAAATTAGTTTAAAATATGACACCTCAATTAAGATGGACCTTTTGCTATGTTTTTAATTGAAATAGATTTTTATTTTGGTTTTCTTTCCTGTAGTCCTAATTCCTTCTAAGGTGGCTAAGTTTCTGGTGTTTTCCTTTTGTTTGTTTGCTTTGGAGAATGTATGTTCTTCATCCATCCTAATGTGGAATTTAAGCTGGCCTGGTGATAATGTTGTCAGACTTCATGTAGAGCTTTGTGCGTGTTGGGGAGCAGCTGCTGGGATGTGGAAGGAGCCTGGTCAGATGTGTGTGGAGGGCGATCCCTTCGCTCTCTCTACGTGTGTGTGCATGCATAGATACACCCATGGATTGGTTTTAAGGAAAATGCTGCCATGCTGCTCATATTATTCTGTGTATTGATTTGGGCTTTATTTTTCATTATTTTGGTGTATATGTGACTTTGCAACTGAAAGTTACAAAGTAAAGGTCAGTAGAATAATTCCTAAAATCTGCTATTCAAATAGTATTGACTCAGCCCCTGGGGGAGGGGGGGATAGGTCACATGGAATAACAGGGAGATGAGTGTACCCACTTTTTGGTAATCGGATATGAAATCCTTCTGTTTCAGCTGCTTTTCTCATCAGTCAATTTGGATAAATATTCCTGGACTGCAGTTGTTGTTTGGAAATGTAGAAATCTTCATTATCCTGCTGGTGGTTTTCTTGTTTTAAATTAATCCCTAGATTTGAAGCATAAAAATAAAAGGTCATTTCCTCCTTAGAGCAAATTAAATGTTGAGGGGAATTTAATAGCATTGCACAGAGAAACTTTTGGTGATGCTGCTTCTTGCGTCAAGACTTTTTTTGTGTTTCCTGAAATAAATTATTCACTTTGTGAAGATATGGTCCAAGAACCACAGGCTAAGCAGCCGCCTGTGTTTGTGCTTCCACAGGAGGTGAGTTGCCAACACCCGGACTTGCTGAGCCTGGAGCCGGGCCCGGCCAGCGTGGCCTGCCTGGCTAGCCTGCAGCAGCCCGTGGGTATCCGGCTTCTCGAGGAGGCCCTGACCCACCTGGCCCCCCTGGAGCCACCAGCCAAGCGCGGCCGGGGAAGGTCCCGCCTCTCTCCTGACGTCCTCAGGTGGATTGAACTTGCCAAGTAAGCTCTGCGATCTTGGCACCAGAGGAGAAGACTGAATTTGACCAAAGTAAAATAGAAAAAACTTGGCTTTGCTCGTAGAAAATGAACCAATAAAGTTGCTAGTAACACGTCTGTGAAATTTGTTGAAAAATCGTTCAGGCACTGTGCTATTCCATGCATCAAGCATTGTTGTCACGAGAAGGAACATCTTGCTTAATTAAACCTGTTCATTCTCAGTGTATTTAATCTTTCAGTCTCAGTGTTATCCACCAACCTTCATTTCCTGTAAAGTGTGGCTATAATTTATAGTTGCTGATAACTTATGTGTTTTTTACTGCTTTGCTAAACTGAACAGAGGATGATTTATTATTTTCAACAGGGCTCAACATTTTAGAAACATTTTATCCAATTAGTTTTATTTATTTATTTGGGAAAAACAAATCCCACTTTGTAGTTATGCCACGGTGTCTTTTCTTCCTTTATCTGTTTTTATAGGAAAGCCAGTACCTAATTCTGAAGCAGGATATTTGATTAAGGCTGAAATTAATTTGAACTTCTGTGTCATAGCACTCGTTTTTAGATCCGTAGGTTCTAGGAGGAAAGACAGGAAAAGTTAGGGTGGGGAAACTTGTGCTTTGCTTTGTGCCTCGCCCCATCTTTCTGTCTCCATGAACACTGTGAGTGTGTAAGGCACTGTGCCAGCTTTTGAGAGGATGAAAATGAGTCAGACACCATCTCAGCCTCACAAAAACCAACTGTCCAGTAGGAAATATATGCACCTGTAGACGTAACTCATAGCTTGAAGTAATAGGGACTAAGTCCTGTGCAGAGAGGCACATCACAAAATGATAGGGCACTTCAGAAGTGCATCTTGGCTAATACAGACTTTACTCAAGAGCCATTTTTATCTTACTGATTCAGAGGTATAAGTGAACAGAAATAAATATCTGTGTAACTAGTATTTTCAGAGAGTGAGAAACCCATATAATATGTATTTGCTGAGTAAAAAGAGCACACAACTTTTAAGGACCTAAGCTTTTAAACAGATTTTTTCTTACTTCGTTAAACACTTACTCATAATTTTCTGTATATTTTTGCATTCCTTGCAGAGTATTGTCAACATAATCTAGCCTTTTCTTGATACCTCACAGTCTTTTTGACCATCAGTTATAGTGTATGTAAATACTAACTTCAGGACTATTGTAGGGTGTACATAAGTCTCATTTATTTTGGGGGTTCATGGAACATGTTTATAACTCGCATCTCTTCCTTGACTTGGACTGTGAGCTGTTATTCAACCCCCTCCTAATCACCTCTTCCTCTGATTTTTAATCTTCTGTCATCAGGGCAATAAGAGAGCCACATTTATTAGACTTGTACCTAAATTTGGAATCAGTAGACTCAGAGAGAATCTGGGGGAAACTGGAAGAGCCCAGGAAGAAGCAGTCACTGGCTGGCTGGCTGATCAGGGGGCTGCAGGTTGTTTGATTATGGAAGAAATGACGTTTGTTGAAACTTGAAAGATGGAAAAGACATTTTTAGGTGGGGAGGGAACAAAAACAAATTTAACACCTACTTGAAAACATCTTAAAGGGGAAGCTTGGTTGACAGGGCCAAGCCAGACTTCTGTTAAGATGAAGAGGTGAACAAAGGTTCTAGCACATATTAAGTCTGTAAGGAAATCACTTCTTGACAGAGTGAGATGATCCACAGAGTCTGGATTAAAATGTGGCATCACTACGGCCAAGATTATTTTTTACGTTCTTGCCTAAGTTCTACATTTTAGGGATAGACAGAGATTCCAAAAGTGTCACCTAGAGACAAGTGGGGTGTGTGGGGTGTTACTGTAATGGAGTAATGCTTAAGCAGCCTATTTAGTGACTCAATTTATAAATAACATTTTAGGTATATTATTTAGTTAACATAATGTGTGACATCTTGATTTAATATCACTTTATTAAAATAAATACTTTTAAAATTTTGGGACCTTCATTGATTTAGACCTTTTTTTTTTTTTTGGTTTGGTTTATAGACTGTATAGATCAATTGGAGAATATGATGTCCTCCGTGGAATTTTTAGCAGTGAGATAGGAACAAAGCAAGTTACTCAAGATGCGTTATTAGCAGAAGCCAGAGGTGATTATTCTGAAGCTGCTAAGCAATATAATGAGGTAAAATTTGACATCTAGCAAATAATGTCTTTACTTAAGCATTTTGCTCTCTGGATGAAAAAACTGTTAGCTCTAGAATTTAGAGCTTTATAATACTTAAGCTTTATGGTCATTCCTTAGATTTTACCCAAAGGTTAATAGCAGAGAATGGTTTCATAAAAACAAAATGTGAAGTAATTATTGTTGTCCCTTACTCATTTCAAGAAACTGTCATTGAATAAAAGAAAGCATCTCATAAATTATTAGGTACAATAAAACTGTAAAATATATTTCTGTATTTGCTATTGTTCTACAGTTTTGCTGAGTGCATTGTTTTCCTTTAGTAAGTGAAATATTTACTAAGAAGTAAAGTAAAGTGGTTTGGGGAAGATGATTGTAAGTTTAGTTTTAGACATTTTGTGTTTTGGGTTGCCAGTAGCAACTAGTTGAAAGTCAGGTTCTGTGACTTATGAGGCTGAGCAGTTCAGATTTTAAAATCCCCTGCAATTTTCTGCAAATAATCATACTCTTCTTCATTTTAAGAACTTGTTAAATAGTAAATAACATGTGATATTAATTTAAATCACACTTTTGGTTTTATTTACTGACTTCATCATTAAGTTTCTCAAAGCAATGGCTACTTCCAGGTTAGGATTCTTATAGCTCAGAATCTTAACTAAAAGATTCCTCTGTTTTTACTCAGTTTTATTCTGAATATTTTCTCTTTTCTCTCAGCTTGTTCATAAATCTGAAAATCACTGTATTTAGTATGAATGTCATACCACATCAATTTTACATTTTTTTCGTACATATTCTTTCCAACTCTGTAAATTAATCTCAGTAACTTTTCTTTGCCAGGCTCTCAATAAACAAGAGTGGTTGGATGGTGAGCCTACAGAAGCAGAAAAAGACTTCTGGGAACTAGCGTCCCTTGACTGTTACAACCACCTTACTGAGTGGAAATCTCTGGCATATTGTTCTACAGTCAGTGTTGACAGTGCAAGTCCTCCAGATTTAAACAAAATGTGGAGTGAGCCGTTTTATCAGGTGTTTGAATTATTTTGTGGTCCCTGAAATAAATATTTTAAATGGTGTGTTTTCTAATTAATGTAAGGTTGTTTAAAACTTTTTAAAAAAACAAGGCAGTGTTGTTAACCATAAAGGTATTTATATAGTCTGACTCTCCTCCTTCCCTCCAAAAAAAACTCCATAGTATTGTTAAATTTCTCTATTCACGTTGAAATAAATATTAATATCTCTGATGTCATATTATGGAAGAAAATTTTCTGTTGTGTTGTCTCACATTACAGAAATGTTTCACCGGGTCCCTGTGACTGCACACGGGGCTCACCCCAATTCCTAGGTGAGAGGTCTGCTCATTTCCCACCCATCCAGATTGTTTTTAAGCATTTTTTTGTAGAACATGTTCCTACATATTTTACAGAAAGTGAACTCTTTTAGATGGATTTGTTTTAAAAAAATTGTAGTTTTGTCAAAATATTTTTTAGGTTTGAAACATTAAGTTGACCTATAAAATCATACCAGAGTATCTTATGAACAAATAATTAGATTTTGACATGATCAGTGATAAATTGGCTCTCTGAAGTTACAGATGGATTTTCATGTTCTTTAGGAGACATATTTACCTTACATGATCCGCAGCAAGCTGAAGCTGCTGCTTCAGGGGGGCAATGACCAGTCACTGCTGACTTTCATTGATGCCGCCGTGAACAAGGAGCTTCAGAAGACTCTCATAGAGCTCCATTACAGCCAGGAGTTGAGCCTGCTCTACATCCTGCAAGATGATTTTGACAGAGCCAAATATTATATCCAAAATGGCATTCAAACTTTTATGCAGGTAATACACATATATCTGAAATGTGCTGTTTCTATGGTATTTTTTGAAGTCATGAAAAAAAATCAGCAGGCAAAATTTTCATTTACTATTCATACCACCCATTTCTTCTTTCCATTCTTCCATTTTCTCCTAATATTTCTCTTCACTCTTTTCTTTGCCTGTTTTACTTTTCTTTTTCTGTTTTAAAAAGGTTCCATTTTTGCTTTTCTTTTAGTTCTTATCTTTCTCACATGCTTAAAGAATACTTGAAAATATTCTCATATATATATATATATATATGAGAAATATATATATGTCTCATATATACATATGTCTAATACATACATTAGACTTTTGCCTTGGGAGCAGCTGTACAGAAGTTTGATTGTTTCATGGAAAAGAACATGAATTGAGCAACGCTGTCCATTCTCTGCCATTATGCTTCCTTTTGCTGTTCTGAGACTCTTCTAACAGCTGTTTGTTGAAGTCGGTATCTTTTATCAAGTCCAATAACAACATCTACCATCAACATCTGATCATACAGCCATATTCATTCATTGTTTTCATGTTTATTTCTTATTTATTTTCTTGAAGTTTGATTAGTATACTCAAGGAAGTTTATCAAAGAAAAAAGAATGGGCTTCTGTAGTTGGCAGTTTTACATTACAGAATGTTGTGTTCTTACAACATTGGTGGCAAACAGATGCAGTGGCAGGCTGATTGTATCAATTGGACTAAAATGTAATTGGAAACCTAAATTAGTAAAAATAATTTTTAAACTGTTTAATTACTTCTATGACCTATTAACAACTATGAGAACATTGGGTAACTATTGTATATCTAGGGGTAATTATATGTTTTAGAGATCTGTATTGAAAAGTTAAAGTGGTCAATTGATTTATAAACATGATAAATGCACTTTTTTTCCCTAGAATTATTCTAGTATTGATGTCCTCTTACACAAAAGTAGACTTACAAAATTGCAGTCTGTTCAAACTTTAACAGAAATTCAGGAGTTCATCAACTTTATCAGCAAACAAGGTAATTTTTTTAACCCTACCATTATTTTCTTTTACAGTTGTGGAAGAGTTTTATTGTCTGCTTTTTTGCTTAGTGAAAGTGCCTATCTCTTAAAATGTGAGTTAGAAACTGTCTTGAGTTTATTGAGGTCATCGAAATAAGTGTAGAATGGTCAAGCAGTGTTTTAGGCACTGAGGTTGCAAAGTCAAACAAGACACATTGCCTCGCTTTAAGAAGCTTCAGGACAGTGGGGTGAACTGATGAGCCAGCCGTGATTCCACCACAGTGTGGTTCCTACTGAGGCAGAGGAGGGCATGGGATGCCACGTGCAACATGGTGAAGATCCTGACCTGGACCTAGTAGGGGCAGGGAGGCCTCCTAGAGAGGGTCCTGTGAGTTAAGTGTGGAAGAGGTGGGGCTCACAGAGCACCCACCCCGCAGGAAGCCTGCGGTGTCTCCAGAGATGCCAGCAGTTCTGGAACTGAGTGCCAGATGCCCTGGCTGAGCAGAGGTGAGGCAGCAGGGCAGCAGAGCCCAGACTTGTAGATCTTTGATTTTATCCTGGTGCCCATGGGAAGCCACTCAAGAATCTAAGGGAAAGAGTAAGTCTTTGCAAAGGTAAAATTTCTTAGTTATAAATCAGAATTCCAAGTTTTGTCCTACATAATTAAAAATAATTATGAAAGATACTTTTCAGAATACTAATAAAATATTGATATTCATATCTATCCACATAGTTCTCTATTTTAAAATTAGAGAATTATTTTTCAAGTACATATAATTAATGACATAGTTCATTACTTTCTATTTTCCAAAACCTATGTTAATCACTTTATCTATATTACCTAGTTTTTATGGGATATAGGGTTTCTTTAGTCTCATTTTATCGGTTAAAGAGATAAAATGATTTGCCTAAGCTAATAAGCAAAAGATCCAAATTTTGAACCTCTGTCAGTCTGATTCTAAGCTCATAAATGTAGTAAATGTAAAAAGAGTTACATATGTTTATTTCCCCCATTTTCACTCTGTGTCTATAAGCAATTGATTTTAAATGTCAGAATATATTAGATTTAGTATGGTAACTTTATGTTCCTTTTCTAGAAGAAAACAAGGTTTTTCTAATCTGGACAAGATTACTATGATGCCTTCACTTTGTCAATTGGTCTTGTCAATGAGCATAGTCATCCTCTAATATTATTTTTAGGTAATTTGTCATCTCAGGTTCCCCTTAAGAGACTTCTAAAATCCTGGACAAACAGATATCCAGATGCTAAAATGGACCCAATGAGCATTTGGGATGACATCATCACAAATCGGTAAGATGCAATCCTTTTGAGCTGAATATGGATTCTTTTCTTAAACTGCCCAAGTGATTTTGTCCCTAAACCATGACTTAGAAAACTGAGTCTGAAATTTCACATTTTAATTATTCTAACAAAGTTGCACATGTCAGCAGGGTGTACTATGGCTCCCCAGTAGTCCCCCTGGGGCAGAATTGCTGCCCACACACTGGATTCACATTTGTGCTGGGTGGTTGATCATGAAGATGCTTCCGGCAGTGAAAGAGGCTGGGGGGCAGCAGGGGCAGCAGCGTGGCTGCTTCTCTAGGAGTGAAATGACAGCGAAGAAAACAACTACTTAGTGTTTTTTTATTATTCTATTATTATAACTTGGATTTTTAATGATCTTGCCTCCTGCCTCCCAATGCCATTATTACACTTGTATCGCTTTACCAGGTATGAGGTTATTTGCATATTTTCATCTTATCCTCACCTCATAACAACCCTGTGTAATCAACAAGGCAGATATTAACCATATCTATATAAAGACTGTTTTTTCCTTTGCAACTCATAAGCAGCGTAGGAGAGGTATTTATATATATTCATATTGCCTCAGATTTGGTCAGCAGGAGCTGCTCAAGCTGGCTTCTGAATCCTTTTGACATGCTTCCTTCATAATTTTTGAGCACTCTCTTACTCTGTGTAACAGCAAGGTATTCCATATTTGTCTTGCAAAGTTATTCTCCTAGTTTTCTTCTAGAAATTTTATAGTTTTAGTTCTTACATTTAGGTCCTTGATCCTTTGCAAGATAATATTTATAGATGGTGTGAGTTAGGAGTAGATGTTCACTTTTTCCATATGGAGATCTAGTTGTCCTAGCAACATTGGTTGAAAAGTCTTTTCTTCTCACAGTTGAATTGCCTTGGCACCTTATTTGAAAATCATTTGACTTTCTATGTGTCGGTTGGTTTTTAGATTCTCTGCTCTGTTTCTTGATATATGTATATCTTTTCACATATCAAACTATCTTGATTAGTGTAGCTCTATGTTAAGTGTTTAAATCAGATAGGGTGAATTCTCACTTTGTTCTTCTTTTTGGAAAATTGCTGTGTTTATTTAAGGTTATTTGTATTTATATATACATTTTAGCATTAGCTTGTCAACTTGTACAAAAGAATAAAATTTGCTGAGATTTTCATTGGGAGAGCATTGACTATGTAGATCAGTTAGGGGAGAATTGCCATCTTAACAGTGTAGAGTTTCAATACATGAATATAGTATCTCTCTCCATTTTTTTAGATCCTCTTTAATTTTTCTCAGCAATGATTTGTTGTGTGTGTGTTTCTTTTTATGTCTCAGTGTGGGGGTCTTGTATGTCTTTTGTTAGGTTTATACTATGTTTCTCAGCATTATCATAAATGGAGGTTTAAGTTTCTTTCCAGTTATTTACTGCTGGTGTTTTTGTATACTGTATCTTTTTAAATTTGTATTCTTGTACCCTTACTAACTTAACTGATGAGTTTTAGTGCTTGTTTTGCACATTCTCTGAGGGCCTTTTTTTTAAATGTAATTGTTTAATGTGTGAAAATTTATAGGAGTCTTTGTACCTTAAAAAAAGAGAACAGGGTTAGGAATTGCGAATGACAAACAATTCAAAATCCACATGGAAATAACTACATAGAAAATAAGAGAAAAATAAGCTACAGTAAAACCTCATTAATTAAAATTCATTAGGAACAAGGTTGAGTTGAGTAGGTGGAAAATGTAAATAAGTTGAGAAAAAAAATTTTAATTCTCCACAAAATACATATGTATATATTTCAAGAATAAATAATAAATTGAATGCATCTAAAAAAAGTGAAGCCTCCTAAGGATCCTCAAGGAAGGCATTTTAATATTATTGAAAAAGGTGATATTCTGCAAATAGGAACAGTATTTTTCCCTCTTTTTTTCACACAATTTTATTGAGATATATTCATATACCATGCAGTCATCAGAAGTGTACAATCCGCTGCTCACAATATCATCATTTAGTTGTATATTCATCACCAAATTCAATTTTTGAACATTTTCATTACTCCAACAAAAAAGAATAAAAATGAAAGTAAAAAAGAACACCCAAAACATCCCACACCCCTCCCCCTTCCATTATTCATTTACTTTTTGTCCCCATTTTTGTACTCATCTGTCCATACACTGGATAAAGGGAGTGTGAGCCACAAGGTTTTCACAGTCACACAGTCACACCATATAAGCTATATAGTTATATGATCATCCTCAAGAATCAAGGATACTGGATTGCAGTTCAACACAGGTCACACACAACAAACAAAACAAACTCAAAAGACACAAACACGGGACCCAAAAAGCAACACATCCTCAACACAGGAATCACACAACACACATCACACAGTCACACAGAAAACACAGCACAACACAAAATCTCAACACACAACCA
>PVKY010004670.1:0-18820 GCA_004027775.1 Bradypus variegatus
TCACTTACAGATTTTATGCTGTGTTCTCAGGCATTCCTCCCAATTCAGGTTGGTGTGTGATGACTGGACGGTCTCGTTTGTCCCCCTGCAGTTATTCTGGATTATTTAGTAGTTGTTTCTGGTTTTTTTTAGTTGTTTCAGGGGGACTACTTAGTTTCCACTCCTCTCTATGCAGCCATCTTCCCGGAAGTCCATGTTCTGTTTTTTTCCTCTCTCTCTTTTTTTCTTTTTCTCCTCTCTACCCTCTTTGACTCTTCCTCCTCCTTTGTGGAACAAATGGAGATGTCCTTATACAGACAGTGGCGATGGTGGTGAATACATAAATACGTGACTATACAGGGAACCATCAATTGCATATTAAGGAAGGAATGTATGGTGTGTGAACAAAATCATCTTAAAAAATGGGTTGATGATGAAGACATGAGGGCACTATATTGAGTAAAATAAGACAGATGCATAAGGACAAATATTGCAGGGTCTCACTGATATGAACTAATTATAATATGTAAACTCATAGACATGAAATGTAAATTATCAGGATATAGAACAAGGCTAAAGAATGGGGAGCGGTTACTTATTATGAGCAGAATGTTCAACTAGGTTGAACTTCAATATTTGGAAATGGACAGAGGTGATGACAGCACATTCTGAGAATAACTAACAGTGCTGAATGGTGTGTGAAGGTGGTGGAAAGGAAAAGCTCAGAGTCATGTATGTCACCACAGAGAAAGTTGGAGATTAAACAATGGGAATGTATAAAACAGTGAATCTTGTGGTGGACAACATCTGTGATTAACTGTACAAATACTAGAAAGCTCTCTTATGAACTAGAACAAATGTGTGATACTATAACTAGAAGTTAATAATAGAGGGGCATATAGGAAAAAACATATACCTATTACAAACTATATACTACAGTTAGTAGTATGTTAACATTCTTTCACCAACAGCAACAAATGTACTATACCAATACTATCACTCAATAATGGAGGGGGGGTAGTTAGGGGTATGGAAGGATTTGAGTTTCCTTTTTTTGTGTGTCTTTATTTCTTTTCTGGAGTAATGAAAATGTCCTAAAAATTTAAAAAAATTAACTATGGTGATGGATGCACAGCTGTATAATGCTGCCATGGGCAACTGACTGTACACTTTGGATCTTTGGATAATTGTATGGTATATAAACAGTCTCAATAAAAAAAATCAAAACAAAAAAAAAATCCAAGGGATAGAAATACATTGTGCATAGACAGAATCTCAGTTTAGCAGTGAGGGCACTTACTTTGACCACTGGGCAGAAAATCTAAGTGTTATATCTAGATGGGATCTCAGAGAATCAAACTCCTTCTCTTTTTTTAGATAAGGGAAATAAATGTTCATTCATTCAATACATATTTTCTGAGAGTTTGCAATGTACCAGGGTTGAGGCTATAAAAAACTAGACAAGGCCCTATTCTCATAAAGCTTACACCCTGATGGGGGAGTCCAACCAACACAAAAATAAAACACACAAACTAGATAATATCTGAGTCATAGGGGCCCTAAAGAACATAGAACAGGATGAAATTGTTGAACATATGGGTTTGGGGTGAAGGGCTGTCTTAGAGTGGGGAAGTCTGGGAAGGCCTCCTGAACAGGTAGCCATTGATATAAGATCTGAAAAGAGAGAAGGTACCAGCCAGAGCATATCTGAAGAGAGTTCCAGGTAGGGAATCCAGTGATTGCAAAAGTCTTGAAGTGGGAACAAGCTGTTGGAACAGTACAATGGAGACTAAATTCAGGTCTCTCATCTCATACTCCCATTTTCTCCACTTGAAGATGCTTCTGCCTTGATATCCCTAATCATCACTTATGTGCTTTTTTAAAACCAAACATGGTGTGACTCAGACCCTAGACTTTGGAGTCAGACATTTGCAGGTTTAAATCCCTACCCTGCCACTTACTTACTACCTGTAGGACCTTGGACAAGTTATACCACCTCTCTAACAGTCATTTTTCTCATTTGTAAAAATGGGTTAATACCTATATCACGGAGTTGTGAAAATGAAATGTGATCATGTATGTAAAGCCCTTGGCATACAGCAAGCATTCAATAGCAGGTCTCTGGGCAGGGCAAGGACCATGTCTATCTCGCTTATCACACTATCTCTATTACGGCAATAGTTCACACATGAAGCAAGGAGAGAAACATTTTAACCTGGAGCAATGAGCATAAAACACTCCAAATACACCACGTTAACAAATTAAAAGGGAAAAACCACATGTTCATCTTGATTGATGCCAAAAAGGTATGTGACAAAATTCAGCATCCTTTCATGATAAAAATACTGCAAAAGGTAGGAATCGAAGGAAACTTCCTCAATATGATAAAGGGCATATATGAAAAACCCACAACTAACATCATACTCAATGATGAGAGACTGAAAGCTCTCCCTCTGAGACTGGGAACAAGACAAAGATGCTCACTGTCACCACTGCTATTCGACATTGTACTAGAAGTTCTAGCTAGAGCAATTAAACAAGAAAAATAAATAGAAGTCATCCAAATTAGAAAGGAAGTAAAACTGCCACTATTTGTAGAAGACATGATCCTATATTTTAAAAATCCAGAAAAATGACAACAAACCTACTCGAGCTAATAAAAAAGTTCAACAAAGCGGCAGGATACAAGACCAAAATACAAAAATCAATGGTGTTTCTATACAATAGTAACAAGCTATCCAAGGAGGTAATCGAGAAAAACATTCCATTTACAATAGCACCTAAAAGAATCAAATATCTAGGAACAAACTTAACCAAGAATGTAAAGGACTTGTATATAGAAAATTAGAAAACAATGCTAAAAGAAATCAAAGAAGACCTGAATATATAGAAAGACATTTCATGTTCATGGATTAGAAAGCTAAATGTTAAAATGTCAATTCTGCCCAAACTGATATACAGATTCAATGCAATACCAATCAAAATTCTGACAGACTATTTACAGAAATGGAAAAGCTAATTATCTATTTTATGTGGAAGAGTAAGGGGCCTCAAATAGCCAAACAAATCTTGAAAAAGAAAAATGAAGTGGGAAGTATCATGCTTCCTGACTTTAAAGCACATTATAAAGCCACAGTGGTCAAAACAGCAGGACACTGGCATAAAGATAAACATATTGATCAATGGAATAAATTGAGAGTTCAGAAATAGACCCTCAGATTTACAGTCAATGGATTTTTGATAAGGTTTCCAAGTCTACTCAACTGGGACAAAACAGTCTCTTCAATAAATGGGATTGGAAGAATTGGATATCCATAACCAAAAGAATGAAAGGGGATCCCAATCTCACACCCTATACAAAAATTAACTCAAAATGGATCAAAGACCTAAATATAAGAACCAGTACTAGAAAACTCCTACAAGAAGACGTAGGGAAACATCTTCAAGAGCTGGCGATAGGTGGTAGATTCTCAGACTTTACACACAAAGCACAAACAGTGAAAGAAAAAAAAATAGATAAATGGGAACTCCTCAAAATCAAATACTTCAGTGCTTCAAAGAACTCTGTCAAAAGGGTAAAAAGGCAAATGACTCAATGGGAGAAAATATCTGGGGATCACATATAAGGGTTTGATACCCAGAATATATAACGAAGCCCTACAACTCAATAATAAAAAGACAAACAACCAATTAAAAAATTGTCAAAATTTTTCCAAATAGAAAATACATATGGCTAAGAGGTACATGAAAAGATGTTCAACTTCACTATTAGAGAAATGCAAATCAAAACCACAATGAGATACCATCTCACACCTACTATGGCCGTTATTAAACAAATAGGAAACTGCAAGTGCTGGAAAGGATGTGGAGAAATTGGAACACTTATTCACTGCTGGTGGGAATGTAAAATGATATAGCCATTGTGGAAGACGGTTTAGCAGTTCCTCAGAAGCTAAGTATAGAGTTGTCTTATGACCCGACAATCCCAGAAGATCTGAAAGCAGTGACATGAACAGACATTTGCACACCAATGTTCATAGTGGCATTATTCACAATTGCAAAAGATGGAAATAATCCAAGTGTCCATCAACAGATGAATGGCTAGACAAAATGTGGTATATACATACAATGGAATATTATTCAGCAGTAACAAGGAATGAAGTTCTGCAGCATACACAACATGGATGAACCTTGAGGACATTATGTTAAGTGAAATAAGTTAGACACAAAAGGACAAATATTGTGTGATCTCGATGACATGAACTAAATATGTAAATTCATTGACATAAAATATAGTATATAGGCTACCAGGATATGGAATGAGGCTAAAGAATGGGGAGTTGTTGCTTAATATGTACAGAATGTTTAACTAGGTTGAATTTAAAAATTTGGAAATGGACAGAGGTGATAGTGGCATGTTACAATGAGAATAATTAACAGTGCTGAATGTTGTGTGAATGTGGTGGAAAGGGGAAGTTTAAAGTCATGTATGTCACCAGAAGGTAAGTTGGAGGTTAAAACATGGGAATGTATAACAGTGAATCTTGTGGTGATGTCCATGATTAACTGTACAAAAATAAAAAAGTTCTTTCATGAACTAGAGCAAATATATGACACTATTACAAGGGGTTAATAACACAGGGGAATATGGGGGGAATGTACCTACTGCAAAACTATGGACTATAACAGTAATTTTTATACTCTTTTATCAACAGTAACAAAGGTACGACACCAATACTAGGGGCCAATAATTAGGGGAGATATGGGGTGTGGGAGGATTTGGGTTTTCTTTTTTCTTTTTATTTCTTTCTAGAGTAACAGAAATGTTCCAAAATTGATCATGGGGATGTATGCACAACTATACGATGATACTGTGAGCCAGTGATTGCATAGTTCAGATGGTTTGTATGGTGTGTGAATATATCTCAATAAAATTGCATTAAAAAATAAAATATAATAAACACTCCAAGCTGAGTAACACATGGACACAGAGACACACGCATATGCTCACCAAGGGAGCCCATACACAGTCTTTAAAAGACACCCAGTTGAGAGACTTTGCCCTCTGACTTTACCCTTCTCTACTGTGCTGGAATAGAGATGCAGTATCCTCCCTCTGTCTAATACCAGATCTTGAAATACATGCAAAGGTCAAAGATTCTACATCTTGATACGCAAATGAGACCCATTTGAACATTTGAGAGCTGATCTCTCCATCAGAGACAAGAGAGCCTGACAAGCTTTCAACATTACATGTTGCCTCCCTGGCCATGTTGAGCAGCTGGGCTTTGAAATGCTTGTCAACAGCAGCCCAGCTCCCTTCTTTATAAAGATACCTAAAAAACAGAATCACAAGCAAGTCAATGTAGTAAGAAGCAGCCTACTTGTTTGGATTTTTCTCTTCAAAATGGGATATTTTCAAGAATAACTCACAGATGTTTATCTGGTGTAGGCTTTAAGAACTTCCTATAATATTTTAAACTCAGTAAATGTAGCTGCCGTGGCTCCTCCATTATAACTAGGGCAAAGAATTTACAATTTGGATCTGTACTATTATATCTTCTCTACAGTCAGACCAGGAGAGGAAACCAAACAACCACACATATAAAATTCGCTTATCGGCTTAGAATGAAGTTTTGCTTGGGTTTAGGAATTAGGGGTACTCCTTTATTTTTGAATTAATCTTAGGAAGTCTAGCCAAATGATTAAAGTATGAATAATTCCTCCATGGATTGTATTTCCAAAAACACAGCACAGGATTTACACAATAAGGTTCTTAAGATTAGCATCCATTCTACAACCAGTTCTTCCTATATGAATAGGAGGTTTGAGATTTTCGTTAGTCATCCTGGAAATGTTAGCCTTCACTGCAGGCGTTTAGAGCGAGTTGGAGTCAGGACGGTGAGGGAGCCCTGGCATGGCAAGCTGTTTACGTTATTAAACTCAATACGCCCGCTTGCACCTCCGCATACAATCGCTTTGCCTGTGGCTTCTCCATTATTAATCGTGCAGCCCCTTCCCTCTTCCGACCCGTATTTTCCTGAGTCCCGCCCCCAGCACCGAGGCCTCCCCTGGGTCCTCCTAGACCTCATCTCAGTTCCTGGCAGCACCAAGGGAGTTTATCGGCTTTCAAAATGACCATCCCTCAGCCCACGTACTTTCCTTGAAGAGATCTGTGTAGCCTTGGGAGATAAAGAGTCAAGGTTTGAAAGACTCCCTGCATGCACGGCTCTGCTTTCCATTTCAGCTCATGGGTTTAGGCGGAAGCAAGCACGAGGTGAGTCAAAGGTCTTTCCCGGTGGCACCTTGCTTCAAGCAAGTTAACACCAAAACCCGAGTTCTCCAGCCCCCACCCCCATCCCCGCCCCCGCCAAGTTCCCAACCACAACCCACCGCCTCGCCAGCTGCTCCAGAGCTCACTCGACCACCCACCCAACGAGTGTCTACACCTGATCAAACTGTTTTAAAGAGACAGTCTAAATGAGTAAGGAAAGATGGGCTGAGATCGGAAACTCCTTCCTGTCGCGCCCACCGTCCCTCCCTTCCTCTCTCCCCAACGCAGAGGGAGTGACACAAGCCAACTATTCATTCTTTCTCAACAAAGGGAGAGAGGGAGGGGGGCGTTGTCAACAGTTACAGGGCAGGCTCCTTCGCTTTCTCTGCAAACTTTCCCAGAGATTAGCTAAGAAACTTCGCCTCCTCCAAGCCCTGGGCTGCCAGCGGAGCCCTTTTGGCCCAGGCGCCCCCCACCCCAGCCCCTTCTGGGCTCTGGGCAGAGAAGGACAGGACCGGGAGGGGCGGTTGGACGGGAGGCCGGACGGGCAGCCGGGCCAGCCAGGGGGTCTGGAGGGCAGCTCCAGAGAAGACATTGCCCGAGAGAAGTGAGCAGAGATGCTCCGCGCAAAATCGCTGAGCACCTCCCACCGCGGGGCACTTCCCGGGAGTCCGAGCCTGTTCCGAGGCTCCCAGGACTCAAGTCCCATCTCCACTTCAGCCACCCCAGCCCCAAACGCCAACTCTCCTGAGGGAGGTGGGGTGAAACGCCGTCCCCTCCCCACAGTCCAACTTTGTCCAACAAACTTTTCAGCTCGTCCCCACTGTCAAGGGAGGCCAGGACACCCTGGGGAAAGAAATACCCCCGGGGAAAGCGGGGCGCGCAAGCGCGAGCGGCCGAGACTCACCTTCCGAAGCGGCGCTCAGCGCCCGGGCTCTACGCCTGGGACTCAGAGGCGCTGCGCGGCCGGCCTCGCGTACCCTGTGCGGCGGCTGCCGGGGAGCAGGAGCCGCTCATGGCCCGCGGGGCGCGCCCGCCGAGAAGCCCGCAGACCGATCACCCGTGCGCCTAGCGGCTGCGGCTCTACTCCGGCCTGGGCAGCGGCAAGAGCGGCTCTGAGCCGGTGGCGCGCGCGCCAGCCCTCCACTGGTGATTTGAGGCTTGGAGGCCCCACCCCGAGGAGCCGATTCGCGCGGCTTTTCGGAATCCCCCGCGACATTTACATTCGGTGACTTCCCCTTGCCCTCTTCTGCCCGGACTTTAGAGTTTGGCTCCCCTCCTACGACCCCGAGAAGCCAGTCCTCAAATGTAGATCGAACCACTTCTTCACTGTGCCGCTCTCCAGAGACAACTCCGCTTAACCCATCCCTCCCCCTTCCCCCATATTAATTACTCAGCAGATGTGCTTTGCTCGTCTGCAGACACCTGGCTGGCTTTCAGTTTAAAGGGTTTCGATGGGCCAAAGATCCAGGTAACCACAAATGACCAAGAAAAATCAATCACACCCGCCTGGGCATATTTAAAGCAAAAGGGGAAATGGAGGTTGCACTTCATTATTAGATCGTTTGGTGGGGTGAAAAATTGGAGCATACTGGAGGACTTAACACTATCGGATATGAAGACCTTCAGCTACAGAAATAGTCATTGGCAACAAGGATAGACAGAACAATGTAATAGAGAGTCCAGAAACAGATCTACAATCTATCGTCCTTGATTTATGTTGAAGGTGCCTCTATAGTGCAGCAGGGGAAAAGAAGATCTGTCGTTCTGAGTAAATGATGCTGGATCAACTAAATAGCTATATGGATAAGGGGGAAAAAAAAGAATGTTGACTCCTACCTCACATCATACCAAAAATTCAATTCCAGATGTATTTTAGATCAAAATGTAAAAGGTAAAACAATAAAACTATTCAAAGAAAATATTGGAGAACATTATGATCCTGGAGTAGGTAAAGACTTACTAAATACATAGTACTAACATAAAGGAAAAAACTGATTGTTGGACAGCATCAAAATTAAGTTATTAAAAAAAAACATCATTTTAGTGAAAAAAGCAAACCATGGAGTGGGAAGATATTTACAATACATATACCTGAAAAAGGACTTATATCCATAATATATAAAGAACACATACAAATCAGCAATTTAAAAAACTGAAAATTCTATTGGAAATAAGTAAAATATTTCAACCGGCATGTCACAAAAAAGCAAATAAATATATGAAAAGATTCTCAATGTTTCAATCACAGAAATGCAAGTTAAAATCACAATATGATCTCATTTCACATCCACCAGAACGGCTAAAATTCAAAGGGCTGACAATTCTGCTAGTCAAGGTGAACTTGATATAACTGCATCAGAAACCTGTTTGGCCTTATCTACTTGAGCTAAGTTACCATGTATCCTGTGACCCAGCAACATTCCTAGATATGCACCCAACAGAAATGTATGCATATATTCATCAAAAGGCATGTTCATAAATGTTCTTGGCATGTCTCTTTGTAATGGTCAAAAGGAAACAACTCAAATGTCCATCAACCATAGAATAAACTATGTTGTATTCATGGAATACTAGCTATGCAGTAGTAAGAATGAATGAACTACATCTATACTCAACAAGATAGATGAATCTCATGAACATGATGCTGAGTGAAAGAAGCTGGACACAAATGAGTACATGCTATATGACTGCATTTATGTAAACTTCAAAAATAGTCAAAGCATGGTGTTAAAGGTAAAGATGATGGTTATCTTGAGAAGTAAGTTGTAACCAAGAGGATGCACAGACAGGGCTTCTGAGTGCTGGTAATATTCTGTTTCTTGATTTAGGTGCTGGTTACATGGAGGAATTCATTTTATAAAAATTCATTGATTTCTGCACTACTCTGCATGTGTGTTTTACTCCAATAAAAAAATGCCAAGTAAGGCATATTTTATATCACTTTCATCCCCCTCCCCAGACACCCACAGTCCTCTAAGCTTCCCAGGTTGAGTATGAGTGACTTATGAGACAGCAGCAGGGTGAGGCATTTGGTAAGGTCCTACACAAACCACTTCAGCCATGGGGACACTGATAAACTGACACAGAATACAAGGAAGACCTGACGGAGATGCTGTTGGCAGGTCGGTAAGATTCTTAAGTGCGGCACCCTTAAGAATGAGTTTCTATATTTTCCTTATGGATGTACTTACATTTGTGAGTTGGCCCTTATTCTCCATACCTCATTAGAAGCATACATCTTTTCTTTTTGTTGAATTTTCCCCAGAGTTTAGTGTAGTGAATATCAGACCACCTGGTACATTTCTAAACTGCAGGATTGGAAATGCATGCATTGCCTCTCCTCTGTTCTGAAGTGTCATCACTGAGAACAGCCATAAATTTTACTTTGGTTTTTCTTGATTTGCAAAATTCCCTGAGCACCTACTATATGCCAAGCTTCTACTGTGTGAAGCATCATCGGGATGTAGCAATAAAGCAAGACCAGAAGACAACTCAATTCTGACTCCACCCCTCACACCCCAGGGTGACCTTTGGAAAGTCACTCATCCTCCCAGTCCCTCAGTTTCCTTATTAGTGAATGATAAGTGAGTAAATTCACATAGGGTTACTGTGAGGAGTCAAGGAAAAATGGATGTGAATGTGCTTAGTACATAGCATTAGTTTCCTAGAGCTGTCATAAAAAGGATCACAAATTTTGTGGCTTAAAACAGCAGAAATTTATTTTCTCACAGGAAACTCAAAATCTGAAATCCAAGTGTTAGGCCATGCTCTCTCTGAAGGCTTTAGGTGAGAAATCCTTTTTTGCCTTTTCCTAGATTCTAGTGTTAGCCAGCATTCCTTGGCATTCCATGACTTGTAGTTACATCCACCTCCATCTTTGCTGCTTTCTGCTTTTTTTTTTTTCTGCCTCTATCTTCAATGGCCTTCTCCCTGCATCTCTCCTCCTTTTATTACAGGGACACCAGTCATATCGAATTAAGTCCCACCGTAATTCAGTATGACTTCATCTTAACTCAAATACATCTACAAAGACCCTATTTCCAAATAAGTTCTCCATCACAGATACCAGGGGTTAGCGCTTCAACATATATACACACACACACACACACATATACATATTTTTTGGTAGGTGGGAGGCACAATTCAACCCATAACGAGGAGCTGTTAACTATTGCTAGAATTGATGACACATTCTGTCATTTGTCTTCACACTATCCCTGTGAGATAGGAGGCATCTCTATCCCCATTTTAAGTGCGAGAAAACTGAGACTTCAAAAGGTTAAGTAATTTCAGCCATGAATTCATTCAAGTATTTGTTTCCTGCCTACTGTGTGCCAAGATCCATAGCTATTGAGTAGCAGAATCAGAATTTGAATCAAATCAATTTCATTGTCTTTCCACTACACCACAATTGCTCTTACGTTTGTATTTCCCGTGCCTAGCACATTACAAAAAGTAACCTACCATATACATTGTTCTATACTTTGTTTTTTTACACTTAACAATATATCTTGGCGGTTTTCCCATAGTATTATGGAGAGCACCTCTTCATTCTTTTTTTGCATGGGATTTCTTTGCAGAGATGTACAATAATTTATTCCATCAGTGCCCTACTGGTGGACAGTTAGGTTGTTTCCAATCCTTTCCTGTTAGAACAATACTGCAATAAATCATGTTGTACATAACATTATTTGCATGTACAAGCATATCTGTAAGATAAATTTCCAGAGATATAATTGCTGAGTCAAAGGGTATATACTTTTGTAATTTTGATAAGTAATGCCAAATTGCCTTCCATAGGGATTGTACCAATTTATATTCCTCCAGCCATATACGAAAATGCCTATCTCCTGGCCAGCAAGTATTATTAAACTCCTGAATTTTTGCCAACCTGAGAAATAAAAGATGGATTTTGGTGCCATTTTAATTTCCATGTCTCTTATAAGTAAGGTTACTCATTGTTTCATATGTTTAGTAGCCATTTGTTTTACCTTTTTGGAATTTGTATTTTCATTTTTTGATAAGTCAGTCTTTTTCTTATGAAGTTTCTAGAAACTTTTTCCATATTAGGAAGCCTAGCTCT
Organism: Bradypus variegatus; assembly: GCA_004027775.1. Classification (NCBI taxonomy): domain Eukaryota; kingdom Metazoa; phylum Chordata; class Mammalia; order Pilosa; family Bradypodidae; genus Bradypus; species Bradypus variegatus. The sequence continues at coordinate 11,340 of PVKY010004670.1, forward strand.
TTATGGTATGAGTTGAAAATATTTTTTAATAGTAGTCTTTAAAGAAAAGTGCTATATGCAAAGTGCTGTCATTTTAGGAAGCTCATTTGGGAAGCCATGTAGAATGAATTAGGGAAGTGAGAGCCAAGGCAAGCACTAATTAGAAGTCTACGGCCATAGCCATACTGTCACATGACAAGGGCTTTGACTAGGCAGTAGCTGTGGGAATAGAAGCAAAGACCAAAATTATTACTAAGAAATAATTGGCAAGAGTTAATAATTAACAATGATAACAGTTTCAGTAGCAATAGATATAATTGAGTTAGGAGTAACTACATGCCAAATACTATGCTAAGTGCTATACAAGCTTTTAGCCATGAACCAGTACTGTTATTTCCCTCATTTTATAAATGAGAAAAGTGAGTTTTAGCCATCAAGTAACTTACCCAAAGTCATACACCTAGGAAGTGGCAAAGCTAAAACTAACTCCAGGTCTGTCTGACCCCAGCTGTCAGACAGAGTGAAGAGGGAGAAAGATCAAAGGTCTGCAGTGTAAGTGTCTGAGTAATGCCTGGCTCGATGACAGATGTAGAAGTCAAAGCAACAGCTGTCTCTGGCTTGAAAGTGACATACTCAATTTTAGGTATACTACGTGTTTTTCAAAGTACATGATCCCTCTTCCCACAATAACTCCGTGAGTCACAGAGGGTGGTACTATCCAATTTTACTGAAGAGAACACTGAAGTACCATGAAATTAAATAGCCAATCCAAGTTAATATGTCCTGTCCTCTGGGAAGACTCTCCTGATATAGAGATAAGTCAGATTCTCAGGTTATATGTGTCCTACAGCTCCCTTTCCTCCCAGTTCATAATCACATATTTATTTCACATTTATGTGTTTAATACTTGTTGCTGTATAAACTATAAGACTTTTGCTTTTGTTTTATTCCTAGTTTGGGGCCTGGCAGATAGTTGGCACTTAGTACATATTTATCGAATCAATGAGTGAATTCTAGGTCCCTAGACTCTTTGACTTTTCATTTTTGTACTACATCATAAAGCTCCCTATAGGCTAAAGAAAGGCTAAATAATGCCATGGATATGGGTTGTGCTATAAATAATTTTAGGATTCAAATTTCTTGAAGTTTATGGCCAGTCTTCATGGAAGTGTTTAAGCAGCAAAATCCTGGGCTGCTTCAGTCAAGACATATGGAAAGATAACATAACCAGTGATATGGAACTGATGACTTCCGAGCAATAGAAGAGGCTTTGTCAAATAGTACTCAAACTTGAAGTTCATCCCTTCCTGCCTCAAAGTAATTTGAGCCCCACCAGTAATATCACTGGTTAATAGGAACTGGGGCAGGCATTGGGCAAAATGCGCTTATTAACACTTACAATTCTGGTTTTGCCCAGTAACAAGTAATATGTAAGTAACAGTAACAAGTAAGGTATACAGGTGCTTAAGCTATAACTGATGAAGACCAAACAGAAAATCTGAACTTTAACAATTGCAGACAGAGGAACTGACAATTCTCTGAAATTACTAATAATAAACCCCTGATACAAACAGCTGACAGTTCTAACATGGACCTGGGCAACAAATGTGGCCATATTTTCAGAAGCCTTACCCTATTGATCTCTGCCCTGCGAAGAGGTAGTCCTAGGCCTGGTGTCATGGGCATCCCAAGTTTACAAGGCAGGGAAGTCAATTCAGCTTCCAAAAGGCCTGCATTATGGCTACATACTCCCTGTTATGTCAGTTAGAGAATTCATGGTGCAAGGGTTATGGCCTCATAAGACCTCAATAAATATTTATTGAATGAATGAGTGAATGAATGAAAAAGAACTAAAATTCTTGTTAACACAAACTCACTTTCTATATAAGATGTCCTTCATGACTGCTCATTGGACCTGAAGGTCTGCATTTGAACGTCCATTTCAGGACTTGCCCTCATCACCAAACTCTAGACTCTTCATCCTCATCTCTTTGCTCCATCTGAGTACAAACTTTTCATTAGTTAGCTTCTTAATGTATTCAACAATTGGAAGGAAATACACCAACATGTTTCTGAATAACTATGGAATTACAGGTGATTTGAATTTCCTTATTTATTCAGCTCCCCTTTTTCAATTTTTCTTACAATAAGCATGTATTATTTTTCTTATTAAAAATGTTACTTAAAAACAAAATTCATGTGTAATATGCAAAGCATCATTAGCTCTGGGAGAGATAAAGGTGAAAACATCACTAGGAGCTTACATCCTTGTAAGAAATGCAGTACAGGTACTGAGTGAGAGAACTACAGCAGAAGTCCAGAGGGCTGTAGGAACATAGAGAAAGGAGAGATTAAATATTTGAGGAACTGTCATGGACACATGATTGTTGATGCTGGTGAAAATAAAGAAGGAGGATTTTGGGGGGGGGGGTGCTTTACTATGGAAATAAAGAGAGATGTATGTAAATACACCCATATTCTGTTATGTATGTATGTATGTATGTATGTAAATGTATATAAAACATCGACTGCCATACTCAGTTGTGACTGGAAGGAGGGGCTCAGTTTAGATGCAGTAGGATGGAAGTGAGATGTGTCAGCATTGTTCTAGTGTAGAAAGGATGCAGATGGTTGGAGGAAATGAAGGACCAATAAAGCCTACCAGCTCCCTTATACAGGAACAGCCTGACTTACAGAAAAACCTGACTTGTTTGGATCTACTAATTCAATCTGTGAGAGCAAAGTCAGCCTTCCACATAAGTGGACTCAAGCCCAGTAGTTTGGTTTATGAGTGCAGATAGGACTCACCTGCCCCCTCAAAAAAAAAAAATCCTGGCAATATTAATATATTAATATGTTAATACTAACACCTAAAATTCTATCATTAGCTGTACTGCCTTTATGTTAGACATCAACCCCTCTCTACTGTTTTCTTTTTATAAAACAATGAGTAAAGATGATATAATAGAAATAACATTGGTTCTGAACATGCCCTTTGCCCAGCTATGCTACTTTTAGGAATTTGTCCTACAGAAATGCTTGCTCACCTGTATATACTAAGATATACATGGCAGCATTGTTGGCAGTTTAAAAAAAAAAGTGAGAATAATATAAATGATTATTTAGAGGCAAGATTAAATTACAGTACATCTATACTATGGCACACACTATGCAGCTGAATAAAGGTAAAAAATGAGGTAATTTTTTAGGTATTGACATAGATGTCTGTGAAATATTGTGAAGTGAAAAAGCAAGTTGCCTCATATATGTAAAAACAGTGAACTTCTGTACTTGTGTGTATTTGTGTGGGATTATGTTTCTACCTACATGCACAAAAAACTGTTTAAGAAGTTGAAATTGACAAGATGATTGAGAGGGGACTTTCATTTTTCCTTCATGTTATTCTAAATTGTTTTAATTTTTTCCAATGAGCACCAATTGCTTTTATAATGGAAGATAATTTACAGAGTGCTTACTGTCTGCCAGGCACTATTTTAAGAGCCTTCAGTGCATTACCTTATTTAATTTGACAATGATCCTATGAACTGGCATCATTATTATCCCCTTTTTCAGATGTTTTGGAATAGCTAGAAGGAAATACCTGAAACTGTTGAACTGCAACCCAGTAGCCTTGATTCCTGAAGATGACTATATGACTATGTAGCACACATGGTATGACTGTGTGATTGTGAAAACCTTGTGGCTCACACTCTCTCTATCCAGTGTATGGACAAATGAGCAGAAAAATGGGAACAAAAATTAAATGAATAATAGGGGAATAGGATGATGGGATTTTTGGGGTGTTCTTCTGTACTTGTATTTTTATACTTATTTTTATTTTTATTTTTTGGAGTAATGAAAATGTTCAAAAATTTATTTTGGTGATGAATGCACAACTATTTGATGGTACTGTGAATAACTGATTGTACAGGGTGGATGATTGTGAGGTACATGAATATATTTCAATAAAACTGAATTGGAAAAAAAAAAAGCTGTGCTAGGTTAGTTTCCTCATCTGGAAAATGGGGATAATAGTCACATACCTCATGAGATTATTGTGAGAACTAAACAAAACATGCTCAATGCCAGGCACTCAATAAATATAGACTGTTTCCTCTACTGAGATTAATTTACTAGCCCTTTAACATATATATTAGTTTTATTGGTTATTTTCTTGCTTGGCTGCCTGATAGAATCTGGTACTTCAAGGGTTAAGTGAAGGGGACATGGGAAAAGGGGGAACTGGCTGTGACCGAGAAAGTGGAAAATGCTGAACTAACACTTCATCTCTTTCACAGTTTTGCCTGAAGTCAGTCCAGTTGACAATAAAATTAACAGTATTTATATGAGTTTAAAAATCATTCTGGGCTTTCTCTTCAGGTCCCAGGCATTCTGGGAACTGCAGATGAGGATGCAGAAATAACCAAGTGCAAGAAACATACCACGCACAACCAGTCCCCCAAATGGCGCAGAAATGGCATTCAGAAGCCTGATCACGAAGATATGACTCTCTTAAGAGGGTGGGCCCCAAGTTCTTGAGGAATATCCGCTTTGCCAAGAAGCATAGCATAAAGGGCCTGAGAGATGCAGGCCAACGACACTGAGGCCGTGAGCACGGGTGGGAGGCCCTCGTGAAGTCCAAGGAGGTGAAGCCCAAGATCCCAAAGGGCAGCAGCCACAAGCTCCGCCGACTTGCCTACGTTGCCCACCCCACGCTCGGGAAATGCGCTCGTGCCCGTGTCACCAAGGGTCTCAGGCTCTGCCAACCACAGTCCACGGCCAAGATCAAAACACAGCCCGGACTCCTGCTCTGGCTCAGGGCATTGCTCCCGGGCAGGCTCCCAAAGAAGCCCAGGCCCCCGAGTAGGGCCTCCGTCGGCCAGTGTGAGGATGGAAGGACAGCTGTGCCCCTGAGCCACCATCTGCATGGGGCTGGGTCTTCCCATGCTGTTTGTACAAATAAACCTGAAGCAGAGGAAAAACCATTATGAGGTAAAATATCAGCACATCCATTTTTAGAAAGAGTCCATAGATATTTACAGATGTGCCCAAGGTCACTGTGGCAATTAAATAACAGAGCCAGGACTCATTTAGATTTTCTAATTCTGATCCCATCCTCTTTCTACTACACCTACTGCCTGAGTTAGTGTCAAGGTATCGTGGTTGGGAATTGGTGATGTAAGCCTCTCAGAAGAAAAGCATTATAGAAGTGATAATCGTATGGTAGTAATAATGCCGTTGGAGGAAATGTCCAATTAATTCACATGCTGCTGTTGCTGAGTGGGGAGGGAAAGGGCATGTGGGACGCTTCAGAGCTAACCTGATCCACTGAAAAGTGGGACAAAGCCCCTCCCTGTGGGGTCCGCACAGCACCGTGTCAGGTTACACTGTCCCTTTCTCTGCTGTTTATGGTGCTTATCTTTACAGCAGTAATCTTTGTACAAAACAGGACACAATCCATCCTGGAGAGACAGGTGGCCTCAGCAGGCTAGTGCTGGAAGGTCGTATGTGGGTCCAAAGTAAAGCCTGACTCCTTTCTTGTTTTTGATTCAAGGGCACAGGGGATCAGGCAGGAGCCAAGAGTGGACTGCCCATTTGTAAAGCTCTGACTGTGCCTCCCATTTTTCAGGCTCAATCTGTCCCTGTGAATTGTGGTTGAGGGCATTACCCCCATTCTCCAAAGAAGAAATGGCAACCAGAAATGGACAGGATTGCAAGCTGGAGGGCTGGGTGAGGTCATCAGTTTGGTCCTTTCCTTTCTGGCTCCTTCTTCACATGAAACACCCCCTCCCCCAACACCTACATACACTTGTCGGGTTGGTGTGGTGCGCTCCTCTTGCGTAGTGCCCATTTGGAACTGCTTTTAATGGCACTGCTGACGGCACCGAGGTTTCTAAATAGTAAGAACACAATCAAGCACTAGGGGTTTGGTAGAGGTGTCTGAAGTAAGGGGCAAGCTGGCTCCCACCTCAGAACACCAAAGATTCTGTGGGAGGAAACACCTTCCAAATTTGAACAGTAACAGCTATGTTTACCAGCCCTGGGTTAAGGGCTTCACATACATCATCTCATTTAATCCTTTCAGCAACCCAGAGGGGTGGGGATTGGTAAACCCATTTTACAGATGAAAAAATGGAGACCCAAAGAGTCAGAGTAACCAGCCATGTTCACAGAGCCAGGATGTGGAAGTGCCTACACTGGACTCCCTGACTCCACTGTCCTCCCTTGCCTTCCAGCATGAACCCCTTGTTCCTCAGACTGAGGCAGGAGAGTTTGGGATTAATTGCTTGAACGTGGCATGGAATGGCAAAGTCAGTCTTAAAAGAATGGAACAAGCTGGATTGGGTGAAAACCTAGCACAGTGCCTGGTACTTGCTAGGCAATCAATAGATATTTGTGAACTGAACTTTCGAACACAGCTTCAGACATGGGGTGCGAGTGGGGGTACTCTAGCTTGGTCGGACACTGCGGTCTGGGCCTCCAAATACACTTGAATTTTGTCAGTGGAAGGAAGCCACATAGTTCATGGGTATGAACCACGACGTCCCAGCGCCCACATCCTCAGCCCTGGGTCCTCAAGCTCCTTGTCCCCAGGTGCAGCCTGTGGACTAGCAGCTTCACCTTCACCCAGAGGCTTGTCAGACATGCTGAATCTCAGCCCCACCCCACCGTCTGACTCAGAACCTTCGTTTTGCAGGGGAATGTCCCAGTCCTCATGCCCCCAGGGAAGTGTGGGGGAAATCCTTTTTTCTGTACTAGTCTTACGGAATGGTGTTGTGGGGGGGGGGCTAAAAGCACATCCTGCCCTACCTCCTCCCCAACTTGTGCCCCTCACAGGACCCACTCATACAGGTATGGGAGGCAGACATCTCAGTTGTCAGCATTTCCAGGAAGTACAAACCCCTCGTGTATTCCCCATGTGACCTCCTCCGTCTCAGGGTTCATGAACACAGAGGCAGCAAGGGGAGCTCTTCCTCACAGTGTGAGCAGCCAGTGACAAATGCACCATATGGAAGGAAATTAGTGAATAATCCTCGCACAATCTGAAGTGAGTCATGTTGGCCTTTCTTGTGGACTACGTACAAGATGATTAAGCTCGTGGTTTTTTAAATTCAAAGTATGCAGTTAATGAACACTTAGGCTCCCCAAATACAAGGTGCTGGAGACAGCAGATCAGGAGGTCCCTAACCTTGAAGCACTTTATACAGAAATAATCTTATACCTTTATCACCTTTGGTAACAAAGTTAAAATAAAGGACAGGTAAGATGTCTCAGTAAACATGGACTGCGGTGATTTTGATAACTATTAGGAGACAGGAACAAGTCAACAGAAGCTCCACAGCCCTCATCCCCTGCTCCCTCCCTCCCACTCTCCTCCTGTCCCTCTCCCATTTGCTCTGGGCTCTCAGTGCAGAGTATAGACAACAGAGAACACCACTAGGACTCTGTGTGCTTTGCCCATTTAATCATCCTCATAATAACTCCCCAAGATAGGCATTTTT